>JXCR01146441.1:226624-236920 GCA_002079205.1 Phalaenopsis hybrid cultivar
TATATATATATTAAATTATTATAAATAAACCAGAATAGGTAGGAGAACAAAACCTCTAGCAAATGTTAACAATCATTATGGATAAGATTTTATTTTTAATTTTGATGTGGAATTATTTAAGAAGTTGAGAAATTCACAAAGTGTAGACCTCAAATTAGGTTTATTAGATTACAATGGAAGGTTTAACAAGAATTTTTAATAGATGCATAAGGATTAATGGAAAATATACTAAGAATATATATTGAGAATTTAGTTTGAATCAAAGGTGTACTCAAATTGGATTTATTTTAATATTAGGGATTGATTTCCAAAAGAAGCATGCTTATAGAATACTTACATCTTGTATATCTTTAAGAAAACTCTTGATTAATGTGTATACTCTTCTATTTTTTTATTTATGACTCACATTTATTTTAGTAACTTATGAGATTTATTTTGTTAAATTAAGTTATTTATTTTCTTAACTCATAACTTATGTCACAACTTATGAGAACTTATGATATTTATCTTGATAACTTAAGTTATTAATTTTCTTAACTCATAACTTATGTCATAATTTATGATAACTTATGATATTTATTTTTGTAACCATAGATAACTTAAGTTATTAATTATCTTAACTCATAACTTATGTCATAACTTATGATAATTTATGATATTAATTTTATAATTCATGTAATCCCTTAAATGAATACGAGTTACTAACTTATGCCATTGATTTTAATAATAAAAAATCAATTAATTTATTAAATTATCATAAATCCTATTAGTTTGTAACCCCTTGATGGATGGTGGTTAAATATAGCATAATTTAGAGAATGGGTCCTTTCTGTTCCTAACACACCACATATATTTCCCTCCATCAAAAAGTACCGAAAGTTTTAAGGGATTAGAGAGAGATACTTCATCTCTTTAAGATCAAATTTCTTCATCATGAATCCAGGTATGCGTTACTTTATTTTAGATATGTAAAAATCATAAATTTAAAAGAACTTGACTATTATGTATTTTTGGAATTTGTGTCATAAAGTTCAAACATGAATCTCTGACATGTGTTATCAGAGCCTTGATTACAAAATTTATGATTTTTCATATAATTTTATTTATGTTAATTGTAATAAATTTCCAGTGTGAATTAGATCAATAAAACTAAAGTAAATTGATGTGATTGAAATTGTTATTTATTTAATGTCTATGTTTTGTTTAATTTGCTTGTCACCAAAGTGACCAAATTAATAAGTTTAATAGACGTTAAATTAAATAAATTCAATTACTCACGAGTATGTGATGTTTGTTATGAAATAATTTAACATTTCATTATAAAATTATTAAAATGCACTGATTATAAAATATTTTTTGATCGCCCAAAGTTTGATCTTTTGTTTTATGATCTATGAATATAATTGTAGTCTATTTATATACTAAGTTAAGATATGTTAATATATCCAAG
Source organism: Phalaenopsis hybrid cultivar (assembly GCA_002079205.1). Classification (NCBI taxonomy): domain Eukaryota; kingdom Viridiplantae; phylum Streptophyta; class Magnoliopsida; order Asparagales; family Orchidaceae; genus Phalaenopsis; species Phalaenopsis hybrid cultivar. Next base: position 228,075 of record JXCR01146441.1, read on the forward strand.
GATAATAGACATGTCTAACTTGAGTATAAATAATTATCAATTATATTAATATTAAGTCAAGCATTAATTATATTTATTATCGTGTATTGTTATATCACCCAGAGGAGATTTCAATACACTATTATTATTATGATTATTATTTTAATATGATTTTATATGAATATCTATGTAAGTTTAATGTTCGAAGTATTAATGTATGAGCATGTTTTATTTATTTGTAGTGACTACTCCTGTTTCTCTTCATACACAAGCTACATCTGTTCAAACTTTCAATGGGCTTAATTTTTCTGAATGGCTTGAGCAAGTCTAGTTTCACCTTGGTGTTCTGGATCTAGATTTAGTACTCACGATAGAGAAACTCTCAGCTCTTACTGATTCTAGCAGTGCTGAGCAAATATCTTTTCATAAAGCTTAGGAAAAATCAAATAGATTAAGCATAATGTTTATGCGAACGACTATAGCAAACAACATAAAGTGTACATTTTCTAACACTGAAAGTGCTAAGGAATTTATGAAATTTGCTGAGAATTGTTCTCAGTCTCACTCTGCTGATAAGTCTCGTGCTTGGACACTATTGAGTACGTTATCCAATAAGAAATTTTATGGTTCTCGTACCATGCATGAGCATGTCGTTGAAATGACGAATATAGAAACAAGACTTAAGACCCTGGGAATGAAAGTGAATGAAAATTTCCCTGTGCAATTTATCATTAACTCCTTGCCTCCTGAGTATGGTCCATTTCACATGAATTAAAACATTATGAAAGATAAGTGGAATGTGAATGAACTACATTGTATGCTCATTCAAGAGGAAGCAAAGCTTAAGAAATGAACAAATCACTCCATTAATCTCATGGTTCATCAAAGAAGAACTGTAAAAAAACCTGGAAAGAAGAATGGAATGGGCAAGCAAGGACCACTAAAGATTAATGTGTCATCTGCCCCAATTCACAAAGAGGAATATAAAGGAATTAAGTGCCACTTTTGCATAAAGCCTGGACACTATAAAAATGAGTGTCAAAAGCGTAAAGACTGGTTCGAAAAGAAAGGTAAACCTTATATTTCTGTATGTTTCAAATTAAATTTGGCAGAAGTTCCTTATAATACCTGGTGGATTGATTCTGGTTGTACCACTCATGTTTATAATATGATGCAGGGATTCCCTACAACCCAAATCATAAACCCAAATGAAAAGTTTGTCTTCATGGAAAACCGAGTCAAAGCGCCAGTTGAAGCTATTGGAACCTATCGGTTGATTTTATATACTGGACATCATTTAGACCTTTTTTAAACAGTTTATGTCCCTTCTGTTTCTCGTAAGTTGATTTTGTTGTCTAAACTTGATTATATTGGTTACTCCTTTAAATTTAGAAATGGTTGTTTCATTTTGTTTAAACACAATCATTTCATAAGTTCTGATATTCTTTGTGATTGCCTATATAAGCTTAAACTTGACAACCTTTTCTTTGAGACTTTGATGACTTTGCATCATAATATTGATACTAAACGTGGTTTTATGAATGAAAGTTCAGCTTATTTGTTGCATAAATGTTAGGGTCATATAACCAAAAAAAAAATTGAAAGATTAGTAAAGAATGAAATCCTTAATGAATTGGATTTTACTGATCTTGGCATTTATGTAAATTGTATTAAAGGAAAAAACAAAAATCACACACTTAAGAAATCCGCCACAAGAAGCACATAACTCCTTGAAATTATACACACTGATATTTGTAGAGTTTTTGATGTTCCATCTTTTGGTGGAGAGAAATATTTTATCACCTTTATTGATGATTTTTCACTATGGGTATGTCTATTCTTATTTTATCAAAAATCTCAAGCTATAGATGCCTTAATGATGTATATAACTGAGGTTGAGAGACAATTAAACAAAAATGTGAAAACTATCAGGTCTGGTAGAGGTGGTGAATATTATGGAACTTACAATGAATCTGGACAATTTCCAAGTCCATTTGCTAAATTACTTCAAACTAATGGCATATGTACTCAATACACTATGCCAGGAACGCCACAAAAAAATTGTGTTGCAGAAAGGAAAAATCTTACTCTAATGGAAATGGTTATGAGTATGATGAGTAATTCTTCTTTACCCTCATCATTGTGGATGCGTGCTTTAAAGACTGCTGCATATTTGTTAAACATGATTCCTAGTAAGACAGTTTCAAAGACCCCTTTTGAACTGTGGACAGGAAGGAAACCTAGTTTAAGGAACCTGCGTGTTTCGGGTTTCCCAGCGGAAATAAGGTTATATAATGCACATGAAAAGAAACTGGACTCAAGAATAACAAGTGGTTTCTTCATTGGTCATTCAGAAAAATCTAAAGGGTATAGATTTTATTATCTTAATCACAGTACAAGAATTATTGAAGCTAGAAATGCCATGTTAATTGAAAATGGTGAAATTAGTGGGAGTTTGGAACCACATAAAGTGGAGATCCAAGAAATTAGGGTTCAAGTTCCTTTACCCAAAATTTCTTCTCAAGTTAGCTTTCCTGCACTTATTGAACAGCTTGACAACTTACAAGAAAAATAGATATCTAATCAAATACCCCAAAATGAAAATGTCACTGATGAACCTACATTAAATGAACCACATGAAGTAGTACCTAGAAAGTCTTAACAAAAAAAATGGTCTGCTATTTCGATGATTATGTGGTTTATCTACATGAATCTGAATTTGAATTAGGAGTCAATGAAGATTCAGTTTCATTTTCACAAGCCATAAAAAGTACAAATTCTCCTAAATGGTTAGATGCAATGAAGGATGAGTTGAAATCGATGGATCACAACAAAGTCTGGGATACCATTGAATTTCCCAAAGGTTATAAAAGAGTCAAGTGTAAATGCGTCTTCAAGACTAAGCACGACTCAAATGACAATATTGAATGATATAAAACAAGATTTGTTGCCAAAGGTTTCACTTAGAAAGATGACATCGACTATAAAGAAACATTTTCTCCAATTTCTAAGAAAGATTCATTTAGAATTATAATGGCAATAGTAGCTCATTATAATTTGGAGTTACACCAAATGGATGTGAAAACTGCCTTTTTGAATGAGAATTTAGATGAATAGGTCTACATGAGTCAACCTGAAGGATTTTTGGTTCAAGGAAAGGAACACATGGTGTGTAAACTTAAGAAATCAATATACGAACTTAAGCAAGCTTCACGACAATGGTTTCTTAAGTTCAATGATACAATCATGTCCTTTGGATTTAAAGAAAATATTGTTGATTGGTGTATATATCTAAAAGTTAGTGAGAGAAAAATCATATTTCTCATTTTGTACGTTGATGACATCTTGCTGGCTACTAGTGATTTTGGCTTATAATATGAAACTAAGAACTTTCTCTCTAAAAACTTTGAAATGAAAGATATGAGTGAGGCATCCTATGAGATTGGAATTGAGATATTTTGTGATAGATCACAAGGTTTGTTAGGGTTGTCTCAGAAAACATATATCGAAAGAGTTCTTAAGAGATTCAATATGGAAGGGTGCTCAACAAGTGTTGCACCAATTCAAAAAGGAGATAAATTTGGCCTTATGTAGTGTCCAAAGAATGATTTGGAACGTAAACAAATGGAGGAAATTCTTTATGCATCTATTGTTGGAAGCTTAATGTATGCTTAGACTTGTACCATACCAAACATTAGCTTTGTTTTTGGGATGTTGGACCGATATCAAAGTAATGCAGGAATAGATCATTGGAAAGCTGCAAAGAAAGTTTTGTGGTATCTACAAGAAACAAAGGACCACATGCTCACTTATAGAAGATCTAAAATTCTTGAAGTAATATGATATTCAGATTCAGATATTTTTGGATGTGTTGATACCAAAAAATCAACATTTGGCTATCTGTTCCTTTTAGTTGAAGGAGCAATTTTATGGAAAAGTGTGAAGCAGACTATCATAGCTACTTCCACTATGGAAGCTGAATTTGTGGCTTGCTTTAAAGCTACAACTCAGAGTTTATGGCTATGAAATTTTATTCAGGACATAGAATTATCGACAGTATTACCAAATCGCTGAAAATTTATTATGATAACTCTGCAGCAGTCTTCTTTGACGAAACATAGGGTGTCAACAAGTATTCCAAAGGTAGTAAACACATGGAATTAAAATACCTTACCATTAAGGAAGAAGTTCAAAAACATAGGGTGTCAATTGAGCATATTAGCACCAATCTCATGATTGCAGATCCTTTGACAAAAGGGTTGCCACCGAAGACATTTAATGAACTTGTCATGAGAGTGAGCATTACCAAAACCCTTTATTAGTTTTATGCCCTTTATATTTTGATACTTTGGGCCCAATTTTTCTTATTTCTAATATTTATAAATCTTTTTTTTATCGTTAGTGTACATTTTATGTTGCATGATGTTCAACAAAATTTGTCTTTTAATAGACATTATAGGACCATGATTTTAATTCTCATTATGCTAAGTATGCAATTGATATTGTGATACATGGAAGGGACTGTGTCAATAAATTGATGCACAACCCCATGATTCTTAATAATTTCATACTTATAAAATAATTTATGATTTAATCAATATAAAGAAGGATTTATCTTACATTCTGTTTAGTATGTTATGCATTATTAAAACTAAATGAGCCTAGTGGGAGAATGTTATATTTTTTTTTTATAACTCACATTTATTTTAATAACTTATGAGATTTATTTTGATAACTTAAGTTATTTATTTTCTTAACTCATAACTTATATCATAACTTATGCGAAGTTATGATATTTATTTTGATAACTTAAGTTATTAATTTTCTTAACTCATAACTTATATCATAATTTATGATAACTTTTGATGTTTATTTTTGTAACTCATGATAACTTAAGTTATTAATTATCTTAACTCATAACTTATGTCATAACTTATGATAACTTATGATGTTAATTTTATAACTCATGTCCTTAAATAAATAAGAGTTACTAACTTATGTCATTGATTTTAATAATAAGAAAATCAATTAATTTATTAAATTATTATAAATCCTATTGGTTTGTAACCCCTTGATGGATGGTGGTTAAATAGAGCATAATTTAGAGAATGGGTACTCTCTCTTCCTAACACACCCCGTACATTTCCCTTCATCAGAAAGTACATAATGTACAGAAAGTTTCAAGGGATTAAAGAGAAAAAATCCATCTCTTCAAGACCAAATTTCTTTATCATGATTACAGGTATGTGCTACTTTTAGATATGTAAAAATCATAAATTTAAAAGATCTTAGATATTATGTATTTTGGGAATTTGTGTCATAAAGTTCAAACATGAATTTCTAACATATACATGTGCTTAGCTTGTGCTTGTTAAAAAACAAAATGGTTTCTTAATGAAACAGAGTATGTCTTTGTATATTAACAACCCTATGTGGGTAAGGTAATTTTGATTAATAGAGAATTATAATTTAGAAATTAGAACATCTAGGTTTTCGATATGTTTTATAGTATATATGACATAACTATAGAATTATGGTTATAGAACTTTACGTCATCAATAAGAATATTTTATTCATAAAAATAGCTAAGAAATTTTATATATAATATAATATTAGCATAATAACTCTCAATGAAGAATCTTATGGACAATAGGCTTGAAAGTTAATGGAATTAATATTTTGGAACATCATATAAGTCTGATAATCAAAATATCCCAAATTTATTTCTTTTAGGGCTCTCAAATTAGTATGAAAAGAACTTATATTTTAGAACCTTACACGTGTTTAGATAAATAAAATACTTATAAAATTTAATGCTCGAGTATATGCACTAAACAAGTAACACAACGATTAAGAAAGTATTAATCCGATGAGGAACAATCCTTATCCTTGTTATTTTAGCTACTTATCTAAAATATTCTTAAACTTTATCCAATCATTCTATTGAAAATATTGTAAGAGAATAAAGTAAATAAAGAACTAAAGATGAAAACCAAGCTTATTGTTTTTACTTAGCAATCTCCTTAAATGTTTTCATATCACTTTCCCATAATAAATGGCTTAGCTTAATATTGCTAAAAAAAATCTACATTAATGAACTAAAAACCAATGGATCTATTTTAATTGATGAATACACTATGTGCTCAATAATTAATTTAAAAGGCGACTCATCATCGCTATCATTTATTAAATATTAACAAAAAAATAATATATGGCCTCACATGAATTAAATAAAAATGCTTATATAATCTTATTATTGGTCAACTTAGAAGGAAATACATGGGTGCATGTATTGCAAAAATAATATAACATAAGCAAAGTTTTATTCTTACTAGAATCACAATAGATTATTAATAAGAAAAATACTAATTTATATTACCCTGGATTTTTTATCCATAAAATTTAAGAGATTCTGAAACTACAATCTACATGATTAAATTAAATTTAATATAGCAGAGAACACAATGAATTTATGATCCACCTATAATAACTTCGTGTAACTTAAATAGAAATCCCTATATTGTCAATCTAGAGCAAATTTATTTCTTAATCTCCATTGATAATAAAAAAATTAATTAATCTTTCTTGCTTAATATGCATCTATGTGAAATAATAAGTTGATTGCACTAATAACTATTAATTTTATAATGCAATTTCCTCAGTAGGTATGTATGCATATAACTAAAAAATCTATCAAATTACTTCTAGTTGTTCCTCTATGACTATTGATATTATGCAATTATAATAGATTTGAGAATGAATAAGACTATCGCAAAAACTAAGAGAAGTTGTAAATAAATCAAAAAATCTTTAATGGTTCAACACATTCAACATAATTCTTCAGCATAAAATAATATAAACCAAAGTTACTGATGCGGCGGATTTTTGTGTGTTACTTTTGCAAATATTTTTCAATATTACAAAATACACACGACGGTTATAACAATAAATATGCAACGTAAACACACAAAAATAACTTTAATAAAAATAATTTTATCTTTTAAGAATCTTTAAACTGCCAAATCCCCTAATAATAACGCAGATATACGTATTTCTCAAGTAATAAATGGCTCTAATGGAGTCCTAGATATCGATTACACAGGAAAGTTGGAAATGCTTATAGATAAATTCTTAATGACTATAACGTAAAACATAATTCAAACTACAAAACTAAAGTATGAAATTTTAATCTAAAGTAATTAAGTGTATGCTAAATAAATTGCAGATAAAATGAACTAAGTTAATTAAACTAATTGCTAAACTTTCAAAAACAAACTTATGAAATCTAAACAAAGTTTTGTGACGAAGAGTTCAAATTTAAGAAAGCATCCTTTCTCTTCACAATGAGTATATAGATTGTGAAGAAATTAAAATCATTTAAAAATATATAAAAATTATTTTGTGCCAAAGAGGAGCAATCCTATTCTTTACCCTTTTTTAAGTGCATAAAGAATATTGACTAATCCAGAGTTTGGTCCCTAATTCTGTGGTTAGATTGGGAGGATATCGGCTGCTACTCCAGAGCTCCCACTACTCCCTCACCCGAGGGCTAACAATCTCACATTAGTTTTCAATCAACTAGGAAAAATTTGGGATTTTAATCCGTCACCTTAAAATCACCAATTTTACATAAAACAACATATATTTTCCTATTTATTTACATTCAGCCCCATAAATGACATCCTCTCCCATGGAATTGAATGTGATTCTCACTATGTTGTAGAAATCATAGCCCTTTTAGATCATATGTTTCTCAACATATTAATGTTTCAATTGGCAAGATCAAAAAGTAAATGAAGATCAGAGTTTGAAACATTAAAATCTATTGACATTTAAAACCGTATAAAACAAAATCAATTTTTCACAAAAACAAATCGCATTGTAGGGAGAAGGATAAAAAAGTCTACCCAGAATTCATGAAGAGGAAACAACAAAACACAGATTTCATATATAAAAACAAGATTACAAAAATGAAGAAATAAATGACACAACTTATCTCACAATCTGTCCCAAGCAATCCCTAAAATTTCTCTTCAAGCATTTTCTCTCTTTACAAGCACTCTTAATTCTCTTTTAGAAGTGTAATGAAGAAGAAATCTCTCACCTTCCCTCTCCTCTTACAAGCCTAGAATAAAATCTCTAAGCCCTTGACTTTCTCTCTCTCTTACACCACAATTATCTCTTTGGAACCCCCCTTCATGCCACACTCATACTCTAGACTTCCCTCTATTTTATTAGAGGTTGCATCCCTAAAAAAAAAATCAAAATTCCCTCCAAAATTCTATCCAAAAGTTAACCATTTTAAATTCCTAAAGATATGTCTATTGATTTAAGAAACATATCCCTTCATAAAAGAACCTTCCAGTGTTTAGATGCATTGAATCACTCCATGGGGTGTTCAGAACAAGTGGAACCTTTAAAATTTGTGAAAAATTTGTCCTAAACTGCCTTAATTCATAAAAAAGTCATTTTTGGCACTAGTTCAGATGTTTTAGGTGCCAAGTTGCTTAAAACCGCACAGTTTTGGGTTTTGGTTCTTCAGACTCCAAATTTAGAGCTTCAGGTGCCAACTCTCTGTAAAATGGTGCTTCATGCGCCAGCTCTCTGTAAAGTGGCACTTCAGGTGCCAGTTCTGGCGCCAGAATCACAAAATTCACTATTTTGGCGCCAAATTTTATACTTTTTGCTACTTTTGCTCCAAATGCCTAAAATTGATATACTTGCAACAAAAACATGAAAATTCCCTTCTTTAAAGTGCAATATCACAAAATATAAGCATTAAATGTATACTTAAAATAAAACATTGTTTTGGCGTATCAGTTACATAGTTCATGATTTCACTATATATATATATATATATATATATA
>JXCR01146441.1:237119-254725 GCA_002079205.1 Phalaenopsis hybrid cultivar
TATATATATATATATATGTATATAGTGAAAATCATGAACTATCAGTTGGGATTTCGTACTTAATACTTTATGTGCTAAGGGATTTAAACATGACTTTTTCTCTCTTATCAAAAGATGGCTGGAGAACAATCATTATAGTGTCTTACTTAATCGTAAAGCTTTTTGTTACTTTTTAGCATAAAGACGCATTAAACAAGGAGATCCGCTCTCCTCCACTATTTCATCATTGTTTTTGACTATCTATCTCATCTATTAAATTGTTTACATATTCAAGATCCCCACATTCAATTTTCTCATAAATCTAAAGTTTTGGTAAGCCACCTTGCATATGCTGATGATGTTATACTTTTCTCCAACGCTAGTAAGCCTGCCATAAAACCTATTATGCAACTACTTAATGAATTTCAGAGCGCCTCTGACTTCCTTATAGTTTGGGGAATCAGTTCATTGCAATACTACTAGTTATTCAACTTCCTTTACTGGTTGCCAAGTTGCACATCTCTGTATTAAATATCTTGGGGTTAACATCCTTAGGGGAAGGAGGAAGTAAATATAAATGCATGATGTGGTGGACTCCAAGCTTTGGAAAGCCATCCTGCATGCTAGATCTATAGCTAATAACTTCATTTTTTGGGATGTGGGGGAAGGTAAAATATTTTACTGGCATGAACAATGGGGTATGTATAACCTTACAGTTCTGCCACACTCCCTTTATGACACACACTTACTTGTCTCTGATTGTTGGAATGAAGGGAAATGGAACATAAACAAACTTTGGTCCTTGGTGGGGTAGACTAACCTTGTTGAAAAGTGCTCTCCAGCATTCCTTTGTATGTTATGCAAGTGCTTAAAATTAAGAAGGGTACTAAAAAAACACTTGAAACTCTTTTCAATAAGTTTCTTTGGTCGGGTGGTGGTACTAGCAAAATTTAAGCTAACTGGAAAAAATCATGTAAACCTCTACTTTTTGGTGGCCTTGGTTTTAAAGCTTTGCAGCATCTTATGGATATCAATATTTATGAGCTTTGGTTTAAATTTAGAACTAATGACCTTTTATGGGCATAATTTATTCATCAAAATTATTGCACCCATGCACACCCTTCCGCTTTCACTTGGAAGGTTGGGGACTCCAAGCTTTGGAAAGCCATCTTGCATGCCAGATCTATAGCTGCTAACTTCATTTTTTGGGATTTGGGGGAAGTTAAAATAACTTTCTGGCATGATCAATGGGGTATGTCTAACCTTACGGTTCTACCACACTCCCTTTCTGACTCACACTTACTTGTCTCGGATTGTTGGAATGAAGGGGAATGAAACATAAACAAACTTTGGTCCTTGGTGGGGGATCAAGATCTTAAATCTCTAGAACTCCTATAAAAAGACACAAGAAGGATACTCCTATGTGGAAAAGTATTACAACTATTTCTACTAGTAAATTGTTTTACTCACAAATACATAAATTCCATAATTGGAACTGGGGTCTTTTGATATGGCATGCTTTCATCTCTCCCTCTATTTCTTTCTTCTTATGGATATCTTTCCTCTCCATGTTACCTCTGGATGATATTTTAAAATTGAAAGGGTTGAGACTAGCCTCTATTTGTTATATTTGAAAGAATGCTAAAGAAACAATACACCATCTTTTTCTTGATTGCTGTTTTGCTTAGGAAATCTGGACTCTGATAGGCAGTTTTTTTGGGGTAATTTGGCCCCTCAAATTTGACATGGAGGATTTTCTCTTGGCTTGGAAAACTGCAAATCATAATGATAAAAAATTGCATTATTTTCCTCTTATCATCTTGTGGTACATTTGGAATGCAAGAAACAGTTTCAAATATGAGGCTTCCCCACCTACCCCCTCTATTATTGTTTCATATATACTTGCAAATTTTTTTAAAGCCACTAAAAGTTTAAAAGTAGGTGTGATTTTCCTGTGCTTGAGAGGGGTAGAAGGCCCACCTTGGTATGGTGGAATCCATTTTCTTCTCGCTGGGTGAAAGCTAACATTTATGGGAGTTGGCATTCCTCTACTGCTGCGGCTGATGCGTTTTTTAGAGATACATTGGGAAAATGTCATGCTTACTTTGCCTCACCTGTAAATGCTACCTTTGAACTTGAGGTTGAAGGTTGGGATGTCTTGTTTTATTTAAAGATGGTCGTGTCTTTTTAGTTTATGAATGCTATTATTGAAACAGACTCACATTGTCTTTTTAAAATTCTCACTAAAGCTACTAAACATGTTTTGTTTCTTATCTGCATTGTTTACCATATCTGGGACATTATTAATTCAAAGCACATTGTGGTACATTTTAGTTTCATACTTAGGGAAGGTAATTCGCCCGTTGACTGGCTATCAAAACAAGGGGCTGCTGGAATTTTTGTTGGCATTAAACCTGCCCCTTATCTTAATGCACTCATTGTGGGGGATATGCTCGATGCTCCTTACATTAGAATTTAATTATGCTTCATAGATTTTGGGATATGCAGATTTTTGATTTCTCATAACCTTCACCTGATATTTATTGTTTCTGCAATTTTGGGATATGCAGTTTCCTGGAACTTGGTTTTCAGTTTCTTCTAATTTGGTTTGCAGCTTGCTGTTATGATTTTCTTTTTTTGCAGTATTCTCCTTTCCTCTTCTGTGCTCTGTTTCTTTGGTGAGTCTGCCTTCTGGACTGGTTCATGAGGATGTTGCTGATTCTACTAGATATACATACTGCTGGCATGGAAAGATTTCCATGGATGTTTACACTGCTTTTCACTGAATGGTTTCCACATATGCTTATTGCTATGATTTGCGAGGGCCTTTTTGTGGCTTCTTTGGCTTTTGGTATACTTTAGTTTTGTTTTGGGTATAGTTGTATTTTTTTGTTGTTTGTTTTCTTTTTTTTTTGTGGGTTGTAATGTGGGAGGAGGAACCCCTAGGATTTTATGTATTTCTTTTTTGCTTTTTAGAATTGGGGTTTCACCTCCCCTTCTTCTTTTGTAACCTTATATATATATATATATATATATATATATATATATATATATATATATATAGNTCCTGCTTATAAACTTGTATGTTAAACAACAAGGTCACCCTGCATGTCAAAACTGAAACTTTTTGGATAGCCACTAAACTAAAACTAAAACTAAAATTAAGAAATCAAAACAATAAAACTCACTGCCAAAATAATCAAAATATATGACAACTCAAAATTTAATCACAAATAAAACAACAAAATAAAAATTGCAACTAAATTAAAATATCTTTATCGGATGATCGAGAATCCCTCAGAGGAGGTAACCTATGGTTGCTAACGAGATTTCCCACAGTCTAAATGAAAGTATGGAACTAATTGAGTTTAGTTTAGTAAATTCATTCAAACTAAGTGAATCTGAAGAAAATAGTGGTGCCGGAATGAGGGAATCTTGAGATCCTAACCGGTGTCGCTCTAATCAGCTTTAACCCCCCATAATGATTAAACTTTAACTTGTCATTTAAACCTTTTGGACCTTAGACTTGAGGACTGCTACTTCATCGAGGAGCTTGGAGCTAACTCCATTGGTAGCCTTCTACAATAGCAATTTACAATAGCATGAGGATTTAAAAAATCACATCTTTCCTTAGAAATTAAGAAACAAGCCATAAGATTTAAGGGTTGTCCACCTAGTGCGACATAAATCCTCAACTCATCTTTTGGCCTTTACACAATCATTTTGTGCAATATAAGCCCTAACTCGTTTTAGGATTCTAAGGTTGTCTTTTGTCATGATCTAAATCTTCACGTTTTTCAGCCTATTTTGTGAATGTCTCGCATAAATGTAAGCCCTAATTAATAAAATTGGCAGGATTTAACCTTTAAATATTTTCTCTCTGAACTTGAACCCAAACCATAGAATGCTTTGGGAAGTCATCGAGGTTCTCTTCATAATCCATGATATCCCCTAGTTCTTCTTCCTTTGGATTCCATAAAAAATATTCTAAAATTGAGCCATTCCCATTTCACACTCTTGGTCTTATCTTTTGAAAAATCCAATCCCTTTGAACTCCTTGAAGACAATATCCCCTGATTTTTATCGAGAGTTTTCTTAGTTGACTTCAATTATCTAAGATGTAATTAACTATAGAGGCTTTCCCTTATAGGAATCTTTTAAGAACCCAACTAAATATAAATCCTATTTAAACTTTTGTATAAAATAGGGGAATTTGTTGGTCAACATAAAAAAGATGGTTTTTCACAGACTTAAATGGAATGTCATAAATTCTTTAGTTTATTTAATCCAGTCTTACCAGTAAGTAGTGTGTCTACCCGTTTGGGATAAATGCATTAATTGAGGTGTTAGGCTCATTTATTTGAACTACTACAATATGAGATCGGTTTGGTCTTCCATTTTCAAAACTTAAAATATTATTTTTTAAAATTGTATGTATATAAATTAAATTAAATCAGGTGTCAGGATATCCATTCCGGGGACCAATAATTTCCAATTTGGCAACCGACTGTGGGTTAACCCAACCTAATTTTGGTTAATCCAAATCAACTTAAACCACCTGAGGGTTAACCCAAATCAACTTAAACTACCGAGTAAGCCTGACCTAACTTAAGTTAACTGATCATAACTTTCTATATAGATGTAAAATGTTATGTATGCAGTTATAAGCTTAAATTCCTTAATAATGATTCTTACTTTGCAGCAAAACCAAAAACTTGATTCCAAGCAAAAGCTAGGAAAATTCTTCACCATGAAGCAAATAAGAATACAATTATAATGTTTAAATATGAGATACTATGCAATTATATGTATCATTATTAAATAATATATGACTTTTTGTTTAAGCCCTAAATATCAAACTCACAGGGAAAACTAGCAATATGCACTTTTGCAAAACTAAAGAACTTTAGATAACAAAAATTCTACTTAGCAAAATATTCTCACTTAAACTTAAGATGTTATAAGAGAAATGAAAATTCCATTTTTTTGTATTTTTTATTTATCAAAAAAAGTAAGCAACTAATTTACTTAACTAAATATTTGCAAGATGAAGGCAATATAAATAAAACATCTTTTTCCTTATCATGAATCAGTAATAAGTATAGAGATATTGTTGTGGAAGTATGCTAAATGTGTTGTGCCCAATAGGAGCAATAGTATTCTTTACCTTTACTAGAGATGCTATAAAGAATATTGGCTAATCTATAGTTTAAATAGTTTTGAAGATTGGTTAGGTAAGGAAGATACTAGCTCTCACTCTAGAGTTCCCTCTTCTCCCTCCACCAGGGGCTAACATCTCGTATCAAAATCTAAAACTATAAATCAATTTAGGGGCTTTAGTCTGTCACTCTAAAGTCCTCTAATTCTACACCCTTGAAAATTTTATTTCCTTGTTTATTAGCCCTCAACCCCATGAACTACATTCTCATCCATGAAATCTAATGTGACTCTTAACATTTTTTGACTGAGAAAATACCATCTCAGATCTTACATGTTCTCATAGCATGTATTAACATCTTAATTAGACAAATCAAGAAGTAAATACGTACATGGTTTCAAATCATCAAAACTTCTTCCAACTTTGAAGTTTAATACTTCACACAACTTCTTTTAAATACTTAGTCACTTATTATTTTAAGGAAAAAGATAAAAAAAAACTACTCAGAATCCATGGACAAAATACAACCACACATGAGTTTAAAAGTAGAAATCATACACACAAACAAGAAATCAAAATTAAAACAAAATGTAATCACAAAGATAAACACTTATCTCAAACCCTCTCCACCAATGGCCATGAATTTATTTTGAATTCTCTTCTTTCACTCACAATACAAACCAACACTCAAAATAAAATGAAAGTGGTCGGCAGCGACGTCGGTTACTTGGATGAATGATGGTTGTGGATGTCTAATGGCTGGCCCCCCTTCTTTGATGATACAAGTATTTTTTTATGAAAATCCAAAAGGTGTCTTGGTGTCTCTTCAAAATGTTTCTCCATTCTATGAATCTTCAAGAAGTTTCCTTATTTCAAAAGCTAATTGAATGAATTATCGTGTTTATGGTCTATTTCCCACATTTTTATTAAGGGTTGCTTCAAACATCTCTTCAAAAATTCATTCAAATTCAATAAATCATTAAATAATTACTTATGGCGCTTAAGCATGGGGTACATGGTGCTTAAGCGCGACTCTCTTGCACGTAGGTGTCAGTGCTCGGCGCTTAGGTGCCCTAATTCCTTTTTGCACCTACATCATTTTTGCTGCGAATTTGATCCTTTTTCACCCCTTTCAACATTTTTCATCTGTTTGACTGCACTTAAAATAAAAACACACAAATACATTTCATTAAAGCGTAATATTTCAAAAAATAAGTATAAAAATGTGTATAAAAACACTTTATATTTTAAGTGTATCAAAATCCCCCAAACTTAAAATGTTACTTGTTCTCAAGTAACCCTTCAATCTTTTAAAAATTAAATAAGTAGATTATGTATATGAGTTTCTTTAAGAGTTACTAAAATTCTGATGTAGAATATAGTAGCCCAATTTATAGAAAACATCAGTAAATGAGACCAACTTAGAGTTTAGGAATTTTTAATGTTAAGAAATATGAAAATATGAGTTTCTATCTAGTTCGGAAATATTATAGATTCTCCAAATATAGAGTTTAGGCATTCTATAATCTCCACTTAAGAAAAGAAAATTATTAAGCATAATTTTACTTACCATATTATATCCTTAAGCTTAAGAGTTTCTCAAGTCTTATACTTTAGAAAGATCAGATGTGGAACCAATTTTTAATTAGGAACTAATCTTCAAGCTTCTCCTCCCCTTTTCAACTTTTCTTTTGTTTTTCTTTTTCTCTTTTTATTTTATTTCTTTTTTCTTTTTCTTTTTCTTTTTCTTTTTCTTTTATAATTTTTTTGTCCTTTTTAGGCAAGGATTACTATGTCTGGATAGACCTTTAATAATTTTTAATTCCACTCTTTCTTTCCTAAAGCGAAGAGTTGATATATTTTCTTTACTTAAAAACATAATAATAGTTTTTGAAAATTACTTTCAATAAAATAAATTTAAATTTTGAAAATAAAAGTCTAAATCTTACAATTTTTTTCAAAAATACAATATCTCGTACTAAAGATAGTTACACTATACTTATCATTTTCCACACTAAAAATTTTTAAATTTAAGTTTTTCTTCAATACTATAAATTTTAACTAAATTCTCTTACTCATTTCTATATTGAAAAATTTTTTTCCCAAATATAACTTAAGATACATGATCATTTTTCTTCAAATCAAAATTAAATTTATGTAAAATATATTTGAGAACAAATAAATTTCAAGTATTTAAAAAATTTTTCATCCCTCCCCCAAACTTAAATTTTTAGATAAATAAAATATTTTAGCATCAGATATACATACTGGTAGGAATGAAAACTTAAAATAACATGTTAACAAGAATTTTCATATCCTAAATATGCAAGTACAAAAATAAAAAACAAGAGTAAAAATTAAATTGATCAAATTTTAATTAACTTAACATATAGAAATTCATTTGACTTCTGCATAATGGAGTATAATATAAAAGCAAACAAACACACTAACAAAAATTCACAATTGCAACATAATGAAAAATATCTGGTATTAAATTGTAAATTTAAAACATGCAACTTTTAAGTGATAAGTTAGCTATATTCTAAACCTTCCTAAAATCCAGAATTAAGTTCAGCATAGATGAACTAAATATACTAAACAACACAATTAACACAATTACTACCACAAAAACATAATAACTACTCACAAAAATGCCTATACATCGCAGTAGTGTCTACTCAACAAAGCAAAACAAAAACTAACAGTCTCGACAATCATAACTGAAAACATAACAAAAAGTACAAAATACCTGCACCATTCACAGTTCACAACAACACAAACAAAAAATCAAACAAAACTATAAATCCAGACTAATCATCCTCATCCTCTGCATCACTCTCATCATTATGCCAAGGAGTTGCTGGCTCATATGGTGGATATATTGGATATTGAGGAAAAACTACATCTTGGTTACCTCTCATTTGGTTTTCCATAGCTAAGTTGTATTCTCTCTCATAATCTTTATGTCTCTTCATGCATCCATCCACATGCTCTACAAAATTTTCTAAGTTTAATACATTATCCAGAGTGTAGTTGACATTGTCCAAAATCCTTTGCAATAGTTGTGACTGAGAATCAGATCGAGAAGTCTGATTTTGAGATGCAGAAGCACGTGAAGTAAAAGCTCGAGATGTAGAAGCAACAAAACTATTAGAAAATGCTCCTCTCCAGCCAAAAATGGAATGATGTGAATGAAATTTCACATTCACACTATTAATGGGCTTAAGAGGTTGCAAGTCACCTCATAACTATCAAATCTAACTCCAACATGCTCGAATATAGAAAAGATCCAGGATGTAAATTCTAAACCTGCAGTAGTAGCGACGACGACAAAACTGGTAATAACACTATGAATTAAAGCTCCAATGTCGATGGGCTTAAACTACTGGATACAATAGTTCAAAGTTGCTTGATCACGGGTCACTTCACTATGATGATTGGTAGGCAGCAGACGAGCAAAAATAAAATAGTGCCATGACTTTGCAGTGGCATCAAACTTTGAAGTGGAAACGTTAACTCTTCTTTCATTTGTAATCTTCAAAAGCCCTCTTCCAGCCTTCAAATGATCTCATCTAAATCCTCCTCAGTAGGACTATAATTCGAAAAAAAACACAAAGTGCTTGGGGGCAAATGATAAAACTGGTTTATTACCTTAGGTGAAGAAGGCACTGTCTTCCCTTCACCATGACTCCTTCTTCAGCTTCAGGGAGATTAACATAGAACTCCCACAAAATAGAAATCACTGCAATAGCAGAAAAATAATAGAATTGCTGCCACTGGCGGTGAACAATTAGATCCTCTACAGCTCCTCCAGGACTTTTAAAACACCACTCAAGAATCAACTTCCTCTATTGCAGTGCATCACTATATCGATCCTGAGCTCTCGAACTGACAAACTTGCTTGAATCAAATTGATCATTTCCTTTGCTCCTCTTCATTCTTGGTGCCATTTCTAAAAAAATTATATAAAATTCACAATAAATTCCAAATTCAACTCTAAATCACTAAACTTCACTTATAAAAGATTAAACTAACCATTTCATAGATTTTTCTCAAAATTTCATCATGAATAGTGACTTTTGGGTAGATCAAGAATGTGCTCAGAATACATGATGAAAATAAAAAAAATTTATATAGAAGTGAAGCTCTTACCTCGAGGATATCAAATCTAGCAATTTTTGCTCCAAACCACCAAGAAATCTTCAAAATGGGGTAAGCCCTAGCTTAAAAATCATGAAATCCTGAGGAAGAAGATGAAGCTAAGGTGCTAAAATGGTGTTTTCAGATTGATTTGTCACTTAAAACCATTTGTAAATTGGATTTTGTGAACCGATGCTTAAGTGCAAATGGTTCGGTGCTTATGCACCCGTCTCTCGGTTTAGGCTGTGCATAAGCGCAAGATCTTGGCGCTGAGGTGCCAGTGCACAAATTTTGATTTTTTGATTTAAGTGAAATGCACTGCTAGCCTAAGTCAACCAACCTTACATGGTTTCATAACTCATTAATAACTATTTTCTTCCCTTTTCAACTCTCCTCTTACTCAAGATTCACTAATCTTAACTAATTCAATTCAACAAAAAATAACACAAAATTTCACACGAAAAAACACGTATATTCATTCACAAATGATTACAAAATATTTTTAAATACATAATTTCTTAATCCAAATAGTCTTGGATGAGAAAAGTCCTAAACACAAATATTAGACAATCATAACATTAAAAACACACTAAACATACTTAACATTAACAAACAAAAGCTAAACACAAAAACACTAAACCACGAACTTAATTCCTTTCTTCATTTGGAATGTAAATCTGATAAAATTGATGGTGGCTAATAAGTCTGGTTGAATCTTCTTCAATCCATTTGTTTTTCAAATACATAGCATTATCCGCTTATTCTATAAAATTGGTATGGCTAAACTGCATCTTAAGTTGCCATCCCATATGATCCAGATGTGCGTTAACTTCCATCACTTTTGCTTCAATTGAAGCCACGTCAGCCTCAATTTTAGTGATTTTCTCCACTATTCCTTTGATACTAACGATGAGGAAACTGTTTTATAACTCCTGCGTACTCTGACTAACAAATTTATTTCTCATTACATCCTCCTTCTTCCATAAATCACTCTCCCAAGATGACATTTTTTCAAAACTCTCACTTTTTCACTTAAGATTTAGGGTTATAAGGAAGTGTAGTGAGACATCTCCTCATACCCATCAATTTATAGGCTCTAAACTCTTCCTAAAACTCCTAGGCATGTCTTAAAATTCTCTCCCATGTTAGAGCTAACCAAATCTTGTTTAAAACTTCTAAAAACTAAAATTTTCACATGTTTTTTGACTGTCGCGCTTAAGCATTGGATATTGGCGCTTAAGCGCCCATGCTCAATTTAGCACAGGTCAACTTAACGTCCAAATACGCGTTCTGACATGTCTAAGTCATCTTATAAGGTTTTAGAATAATAACTAAATCATTATATCATCAAAATTCTGCTAGAATTTTCTAAGTCACACAAAACAACATAACAATAAAAAACACACAAATAATTATGGGTTGTCTCCCACAGAGCGCTTGGTTTAACGTCGTCAGCCTGACACAACCAATACTTATTCTGGTTGACCAACATCAGAAAATCATTTAATTTAAGTTGGTTACCTAAAAAGTAGGATTTCAGCCTGTGACCATTCACTTTGAATATTTTATCAGTTTTAGGATCTTTGATATCCATAGCTCCACAGAGATAAACTTTTATCATAACAAATGGGCTCATCCACCTGGACTTATTTTTGCCTGAAAATAATCTTAACCTTGCATTATAATGCAAAACTTATTGCCCTGGTTGAAAACTTTTAGTCATAATTCTTTGATCATGTCACATCTTCATCTTTTCTTTGTAAATCTTAGCACTTTCATAAGATTCGTTCCTTATCTCTTCAAGCTCATTCAATTGCAATAGCCTTTTCTCACTAGCATCCTTTAAATTTTAATTAAATTCTTTAATAGTTCAATATGCTTTATGCTCAAGTTCAACTGGTAAGTGACACACTTTCCCAGGAATTAGCCTGCATGGGGACATCCCGATATGAGTTCTGTATGCATTTCTATAAGCCTACAAAGCATAGTCAAGTTTGAGTGACCAATCCATTTTGGTTAGATTTAAAGATTTTTCTAACATTCTCTTAATTTCATGATTAGATACTTCAGCCAAACCACTTTTCTGATGCTGATAAGCAGTAGCAATTCTATGATTTATATGATATTTCTTTAATAACTTCTCCATTATTACATTTCTGAAATGACTTCTCACTTCAGTAATGATTACTCTTGGCATTTCAAATCTACAAAATATGTTCATTCTTAAAAAATTTGCAACACTTTGAGCATCACATCGAGGTAAATCAACAACTTCATTCCATTTAGATACATAATCTACTGCTAACAATATATATAACTTCTAGAAAGATGGTATAATTGGTCCCATGAAATCTAATCCACAAACATCAAATATCTCAACTTCTAGCACATAATTGAAGGGCATCTCATTCCTCCTAGAAATATTGCCTACTCCTTGACATCGATCACAAGTTTTGTTATAAGCGTTAACATCTCTAAAGATTGTAGGCCAATAAAATCTAGATTGTAAAATTTTGCATGTTGTTTTATCAACACCAAAATGTCCCCCAAAATCAAAATTATGACTTTTTTGGATAATTTCATAAGTTTCTTCTAAAGGTACACATCTTCGAATAATAAGATCCTTTCCTTATTTATATAAAGATGGATCATCCCAAAAGTAATTCTTAGCTTCAGATAAAAACTTCTTCTTCTATTGGTAGGTCATTTTATAGGGTATAATATCTCTAACAATGAAGTTCATAATGTCGGCATACCATGGAACACACCACTCATTAACATCGAACAATTCTTCATCTAGAAAATTTCATTAATATCTTTTTCAAAACAGAGTGATGACTCAAATTCAAGCCTGTATAGATGATCAAAAATTTGATTCTCAGCTCATCTTCTATCTACTATTTGAAAGTCAAATTCTTGCAAAAGACGAATCCATCTTATTAGTCTAGGTTTTGCATCCTTTTTTCGATAAATACTAAAGAGTATAATGATATGTATGCACAATACATTTAGTTTCAATTAAGTATGATCTAAATTTATCAAAATTATATACTACAACTAATAAATCTTTCTGAGTTGTGGTATAATTAATTTGAGTTTCATTAAGAAATCTACTAACATAGCAAATAACCTTGAAAATCTTATCATCCTTTTATCCTAAAACAGCTCTAATAGCATAATCACTAGCATCACACATTAATTCAAAAGTTTTTTCCCAGTTTGGTGAAATAATAATTGATGCAGTGACTAATTTTTCTTTTAATAATTCAAAAGCTTTTAGGCACTCTTTATCAAAATAAAAAATTACATCTTTTTCAAGTAAATGACATAGAAGCTTATTGATTTTTGAAATGCCTTTAATATATCGCCCGCAGAATCCAGCATCTCCTAAAAAAACTCCTAATTTCCTTCACACTTGTTGGGTAAGGTAAATTACTGATCACTTAAATTTTTACAGGGTCTACTTCCATACCATTTTTTGAAATTTGATGTCCCAAACTATTCCTCCTACTACCACAAACTGACATTTTTCCAATTAAGGACTAAATATGTTTCTTCACAACGCTTAAGAACTTTTGATAAATGTTCTAAAAATGATTCAAATGAAGTTCAAAATGCTCAAAAATCATCCATAAGAACTTCAATCCCTTTTTCAATTAAATCACAAAAATAGTCATCATACATCTTTGAAATGTAGCAGGTGCATTACATAAACCAAAGGACATTCTTCTAAAAGCAAATATATCATAAAGACTGGTAAAAATTATTTTCTCTTGATCCTCAAGAGCTATTTTTATTTTGTGATAACCAATATATCCATCCAGAAAATAAAAGTATTTATACCCAGCTAGTCAACCCAATATTTGATCTAGAAAGGGTAGTAGAAAATGATCTTTCTTAGTAGCGAGATTTAATTTTCTATAATCAATGCATATTCACTATCTTGTGACTTGTCTTATTTGTAATAACTTTTTATGTTCATTCGAAGTCACAATCACTCCTCCTTTCTTAGGAACGCAATGAATCAGACTAATTCAGGCACTATCTGAAATAGGGTAGATAGTTCTAACATATAACCACTTTAAAATTTCTTTCTTAACAACTTATTTCATAATAAGATTCAATCTTCTTTGAGGATCAACCCTGGGCTTGCAATTCTCTTTCATATGTATTCTATGCATACAAATTAAAGGAGTGATACCTTTTATATGAGCAATTGTCCATCCAAAAACTTTCTTGTAACTCTTTAAAGTTTTCATCAAACTCTCTTCTTCTTCTGTAGTTAACTTTGAGGAAATTATAATAGGTAATGTAGAGGAATCACCTAAAAAGGCATACTTCAAATGTTCAGGAAGTAACTTCAACTCAAGCTTAGGAGGTTTTTCAATTTTCAAACAAAAACATGTATCTTTTTCTGTCATGTCCAAAACTTCAAAACTTTCTCGAACATAATTTGAATCTTCCTTATATAAATCTTCATATTGATCTAATTCCACTTATTATTCATGTTAAAACTCTTTAAATTCATATTTCTTTTCATAAGTTTCTTTAAAATGACATTCACCTAAACATCTTATCACATCAATTCTATAACAAGCATCATCTTTACCTTTTGTAAGGTATTTCTTTGATTTGAAAATATTAAATGTAATTGTATGATCATTGACACACATAGTTAATTCTTCTTTCTACACATCTATCAGTGCTCTTCATGTGGATAGGAAAGGTATCACCTTATCTTCCTCCATATCTAACACAATGAAATCAACAGAAAAGATAAATTGATCTACTTTGCTTAAGATATCTTCTATAACTCCTTTACGATATGTTATTGAACGATCTGCTAACTGCAGAGTTACAGTAGTAGGGGATATTTATCCTAATCCTAATCTTTTAAATATTGATAATGACATAAGGTTAATTCTTGCACCTAAATTACATAAAGCTTCCCATAAAGTTTGTCTCCTATTACACATGGAACTATAAAGCTACCAAAATCTTTAAGCTTTTTAGGAAGTTTTTTTTCTGAATTATAGCACTGCACTCCTCACTAAGTGCAACAGTCTCATTATCTTCAAAATTTCTTTTCCTATTAAGAATAACCTTCATAAACTTCACATAGTTTGATCTAGAGCTTCAACAAATGGAATATTAATTGTAAGCTTCTTAAAATTTTCTAGAAACTTTAAAAATTATTTATCCAAATTTTATTGTTGGAGCCTCTGAGGAAATGAAGGTGGTGGTTTTTACAAGTCAAATTTAAGATGACAAATAGTTCTCTCTAAATATTTCGGAGTGTCCTCTTTTAGTTCTTCAATCTCTTCTCTTTCTACTTCAGTCTCTTTTTGAACTCTACCTTCCAATTCTCTTCCGCTTCTAGATTGAACGGCGTGTACTCGCTCTTTATGCTGGTGTTTCAAATTTACATTTGTATTACTATGAAGTGTTTCTTAGGATATATTACTTAATGAATTTGCTATTTTTCTCAACTGATTCTCAATATTTCTAATTTTAGCTCCTTGACTTTGTAATTGATTCCCCATTTGTAACACCACTTCTTCAATAGACAACTTCTTCTCCTTAAATTGTGGATTACTGTTAAAACCTGGAGGGTAAGTAGGTCTATAATTACTATTCCCTTGTTTGTTCTAGTTTCCAAATGAGTTTAATTGGTTGTACCACCATTGCTAACTATTACCACCCAAAGTATTATTTCAATTAAAGTTAAGATGGTTCTTCCAACCTGGGTTATAATAATTTGAATATGGGTTTTTCTGCTTATTATTTATGACATTCAAAGTTTCTAATGATGCTTGAAAATCTACCATTTGGCTTAATGAATTCTCTTCAATCATGTAAATTGGTTGAGAAAAATTAATTTCAAATTGGTCTAACTTGAAATTGCAGCAACTTGATTTGCTAAAATGGCAAAAGCATCAATTTCATTAACATTAGCTACTTTCTTATGATTTACCTTTCAGAAGGCCATTAAAAATTATTTGTAGCCATCTCTTTAATTAAAGTGTAAGCATCATGAAATGGTTTTGACATCAATGAGCCATCAGCAGCGACATCGATAATAGATCTAAGAGATCGAGCTAATACATTATAAAAAATTTGAATTATTAACCAATCTGGTATAGCATTGTGTGGACAATTTCTTAAGAGTTTTTTAAATCATTCACATGCTTCATAAATAGATTCTGCTTCAAACTGGAAAAAGATGTAATATCATTTCTTAGCTTCACAGTTTTTTATGGAGTAAAATATTTAGCATGGAATTTTTGTGCTAAATCACTCCATGTTCTGATAGATCCAGTGTATTGAATGTAACCATATTTTGGCTTTATCCCTCGATGAGAACGGAAGTAATCTAAGTCTTAAAGCATCTTCTGATACGCCGCCATATTTAAATGTAGCACACAATTTAAGAAAATTGACAAGATGTAAATTTGGATCTATAGTTGGTGCTCCCCCAAACTGATTATTTGATACCATTTGGATAATAGAAGGTTTAAGCTCAAATGAATTAGCTTCTAGACGTGTTTTTGAATACCACAATAAAGTTCATCCACGGTAGGGTTTGCATAATCTCTTAAATGCCTAAATTATTCAGCATTTTGATTTTTTTGATTTGTCATTTCTTGAAATTTTTTAGTAATTTTTTATTTTTTAATTTTTCCAATAGTTCTTTCTAATTCAGAATCGTAAGGCACAAGTCCTATGGAACCTAAACTACACATACATTATTATAAAACATATAAATAAATAAATAAAATGAAATAAAACGAAAACACTGGACAAGAACTTAGTATAAAGACAACACTACAATTTCCTATAATAAATCTTAAAGTTTAAATAAGACTATAAAAATAGAAATTTTGCTTTCTAACAACTTTTCTTGAAAATTTTGTAATTTTCCTCCCCGGAAATGCCGCAAAAACTTGATCCTGACTTTTTATATAGATGTAAAATGCGAGGTATGTGATTATAAGCTTAATTTCCTTAATAGTGATTCTTACTTTACAACAAAGCCAAAAACCTGTTTCAAAACAAAAGCTAGGTAAATTCTTCACTATGAAGCAAGTAAGAATACAATTATAATATTTAAATATGGGATACTACACAAGTATACATATCATTATCAAGTAATATGTGATTTTTTGATCAAATCCTGAATATCGAACCCACACGGAAAACTGATAATATGCACTTTTGAAAAACTAAAGAACTTTAGATAACAAAAATTCTACTTAGCAAAATATTCTCACTTAAACTTAAGATGTTATAATATGAATGAAAATTTGATTATTTTTGCAATTTTTAATTTATGAAAATAAATTAAGCAATTAATTAACTTAACTAAATATTTACAAGATAAAGACAATATAAGTAAGAAAATCATTTTCCTTATCATGAATAAGTAATAAGTATATAAATTATGTTGAGGAAGTATGTTAAATCTGTTGTGCCAAATAGGAGCATTAATATTTTTTGCTCTTACTAGAGATGCTATAAAGAACATTGGCTAATATATAGTTTGAATAGTCTTAAAGACCGAATAGGTATGGAAGATACAAGCTCTCACTCTAGAGCTCGCTCCTCTCCCTCCACCTGGGGGCTAACATCTCGTATCAAAACCTAACACTATAAATCAAATTGGGGGCTTTACTCTGTCACTCTAAAGTCCTCTAATTCTACACCCTTGAAAAATTTATTTCTCTATTTATTTGCACTCAACCCCATGAACTACATTCTCATCCATGAAATCCAGTGTGATTCTTACCATTTGTTGACTGAGACAATACCATCTCGAATCTTACATGTTTTTATAATAGGTATTAACATCTTAATTGACCAAATGAAGAAGTAAATGAAGTACAAGGTTTCAATTCCTCACAACCTCTTCTAACATTGAAGTCTAATACTTCACACAA
The DNA here is from genome assembly GCA_002079205.1 of Phalaenopsis hybrid cultivar. Taxonomy (NCBI): domain Eukaryota; kingdom Viridiplantae; phylum Streptophyta; class Magnoliopsida; order Asparagales; family Orchidaceae; genus Phalaenopsis; species Phalaenopsis hybrid cultivar. The sequence continues at coordinate 254,334 of JXCR01146441.1, forward strand.
CTTCCTTTAAATACTTTATCACTTATCATTTTAAGGAAAAAGATAAAAAAACTACTTAGAATCCATGGAGAAAACATAACCACACATGAGTTTAAAAGTAGAAATTGTGCACAAAAACAAGAAATCAAAATTAAAACCAAATGTACTCACAAAGATAAACACTTATCTCAAATCCAATCCATTAAATGTCTTGAAATTCCTTTGAATTCTCTTCACTCATGATACAAACTAACACTCAAAATAAAAAGAAAGTGGCTGGCACCGGCAATGACGATGAGGGGTGACAGCGACTGTTACTTAGATGAATGATGTTTGTGGATGTATAATGGTTGGCCCCTCTTCTTTAAAGAATTAAGTCTTTTTTTTATGAAAATCTGAAAGGTTCCTTGGTG
>JXCR01146444.1:0-14084 GCA_002079205.1 Phalaenopsis hybrid cultivar
CCTTAGTGAAATGAGTGAAAAACAAGCTTGCATGGCCTCATTCATGACTGTTTCAAAAGTGATAAGTTTCAAATCCGAAAATTGCATATGATAAACCAATTCTCCCATGCTTTAAAAGGGTGACGCCCCAAGTTCAAAGTATGCTAGACAACATAAAGTAAGCAAACCATCCTTTTCAAATATTATGTATTTGAAGCTTAAGAAGCATAGAAAAAGGAAGTACAACATACCACCTACAACTTCCAATCTTAAGCCTTGGGAGAGTGACTTTAAGATTAAAACTAAAGTTGCTAACTTTAACATGTGAAAGAGGTTTCAAAATACAAGCCAAAGTTACAAATTTTAGCATGTGAATGAGGCTTCAAAGCTGCAAGTAAATTTCAGATTTTACACATGTACAAAATAAGCTTAAAGGCTACGTAAATTTCAGATTTTCTAGCATGTGGATGTGGCTTCCAAGTCAAGCTAAAACTTCCAAACTTTAATATGTAGAGATGAATTCAAAGCCACAAATAAATTTCAGATTTTAGACATGTACAAAGCAAACTCAAAGGCCAAGTAAACTTCAGATTTTCAAGCATGTGATTACGGCTTAAGCCAAGAGTTGAGCCAACTAAAAGGTACAAGAAAGAGTCTTTAAACTTCATATGAAAACAATGAAAATCTCAAACACCCCAAGCATGGATTTTGGCCAACCAAAAGAGGAACAAACGACTACAAAAATTTCATATGGAACAAACCAAACATCAAACCTCCAAGCATACATTTTCGACCAACCAAGAAGGAGCAAGAAAGAGCCCCTAAATGTCACATGAAACAATCATACTCTAAGCACCAACATATGGATTTTTGGCCAAGCATAGAGAAGCAAGAAGGAAAAAAAAAAATTCAAAAAAAAAAAAACTTCACATACAACCCTCAATCCTTGGAGCATTTAAGCATGTATTTTCTTGGCCAAGCAAAAGAACAAAAAGATTTTCAAGTATCACATGAAACTACCAACCATTTAACCATTCCCTAAGCATGAACAAAAATTTCTACCAAAGTGAAGAACAAACCGGCAACGAATCGAGGCAACCGAAGAGATTCAAATGGAAATCCGGCAGCACCTCTCATCTTGCAAAAATTCGGCCAGCCCTCAAGACTCCCCAAGTGGGTTTTTTATAGCCAGAAGGGAGGGAAAGAGCCTACCCAAACCTACCTGGGGTGAGTCGACGCGAAAGAGACAAGCGAAGGAAGCGACAAGATATGCAGAGGCGTGGGAGGGGAAAGCCGAAGCGCGACAGAGGGAGTAGGTGGAAGCTTTTTTCAGAGATGCAGGCGTACGAGGAGGGGACCTCGGGTTGATCTCTCGCGACGAAGAGGGAGGGTTGCTCGGTTAGGGCTTGCGATCGAAGAGGGGAGAAGGGGTCGGTTGTGTTCCGCGACCGAGAGGAAGAAGAGTGAATCAGAGGGGGTGTGCGTGAGTTTTAGGGATTTAGGGATTTTAAAATAAGGATTTTTCTCTTTTTTATTTTAAAAAAAAATGTTAAATTTCGTTCAATTTATTCGTACACGGCGCCCTAGCAAAATGGGTGTCTCTTCTAGCTAAAATCGGCATTTCGGGCACGCTGATGCTGTCTGTTTTGTCATCCAGAGTTGTTTGGACAACCTCGTCGTCGATTGGGTCAAAAAATACGTCAAATTCAATTTTTTTTGGTCAAAATTTCGGTTCGCGGTCGATCATTTCAAAAAAAGTCATTTAAGCTTTCGACAAATAACGACACAAACGATGTGCATTGTAGTAATCGAATGTGTCAACTGAACGAATCGCGAAATTTGTGCTTGCGAAAGTGCAAATTGTGCAAAAGACAACCTTAGGGCTTAATGATTCTATAGGAACTTCTTTTGAGTTCCCTCATGTTAGTTTCAACCTCCTATGTGAGTTCCCTCATGTTAGTTTCAACCTCCTACGTGCTAGAGGTCAAGAACCGCATGCGGAACTTCAAAAGAGTATCGAGACAGTTTGAATTTCTAAAATGAGGTGGGTCTCATTTCTAAGGATCTAAGATAGTCGAAGGAAGAATCCTAAGACTAGACCCTAAATTCTAAGAGGAAACTAAACCTCACTAAAAATGAGGTCAACAATAACCTATTATTTTCTTAACTATATCTATATATGCTTTTCGTCGCCATAGGAATGCAAAGAAACTTAAAACTTACATGTAGAGTCAAAAGTTAAAATTACTTGTATATATGATTTTTAAATATTTGTCTTTTTTATTTTTCCTATTGAATAATGTTATAACCCGTGGTGTATATTTAATTCTACATTACTCTCTTTTTTATGCGGTTGATGACTTCAAGTCCTTCATATGATTTAAACTAGGGAGTTACACTAATGAGAGCCCTAACTATAGCTCCTGTGTAGTGTAACTTCCATATGTGGTAAACAAGTCAAAGAAAGGCTAATAACATGGCATCCATGTTATAATGAAAAGAATTTAACTAAAAGGTGGTGATGAAAGCATGCAAAGAAACTATTAAATCTAAATTATTTTCTTATACAAATAAATAGATAAATTGGGACATCGAACTTGTGATAGCAAGTTCTTTATTTTAGACAATGCTATATATTATTTATTTTTTGTAATAATTTTTTTTAATTCATTTATTCGGCACACGTGCTAGCAATGATGCATTGATATTGATACAAGAATATGAACATGATACAACATGAACACTTGATATGTCTCTTCTTGTAAATATAAGTCACAAACATGCATTTGACACAATAATATAATATTATAATTTAAAAAATAAAAAAAATTATAAGGATTACACAATTAAATAAATATGAAATAATTATATAATAATAAACCATATCAATTGCTTATAGAATATGAAATATGTTTAAATTTATTAAACACACTAAACTCACTAGAAGAAAAATACACATGATATTATGATTTATTAGCTTAAAATTGAGCAAATTGTTTCTTTTATGAAAAATAAATAAGTATTACAAGAAAAATAATAAAGTATTGTAGATAAAAAAAAATAATGTTAAATGGCTATGAAGTCATATAATAATATATTCTAAAAGAAAAGAAAAACAAAGAAAATAAGTGGTTTAATTTAATCTATTCATATAATTTACTTCTACTGCTAAAATTTGTTATTTAGGACGTGTATTGGACATGCATTATTATTTTTTCTTTTATTTGGGCTTGCATCTGACACAGGCACGGTTTACACGTCCAACACTTCACACTTCATTATTATGAGATGTTGATCTATTATTAGGTGCTGGTGACGCTACATCATTTCTGAATTGATTCATATTTAGGAATAATTAATTTTGTAGTTCACAATATTGGCTGGCTTGCAGGCTTCATCGCACTACTTAGTTGCATACCATCTTGTGCCACTATTCTGGGCTTTTCCCATGCCCATCACATTTTTTTTCCCCTGTTGTGGGCTTTTTCTGTAGCCGACCCCTCTTAGTGGGATAAAGGCTTGTTGTTGTTTGATGTTTTTGTTATTGTTGCGGAAATTTTTTTTATGGTTACTTGATCACTATTTATCTTTCTTGTTTTGTGACATGATTTTTTTTCTTCAAGAAGGCACCAATTTCTATTTATGGGGAATTCTAACTTGGGTTAGTTTTAATTTCTAATTTTTGGATAAAATTTAGAAATGAACGAGATGGTTTTTTAAAATCAGTTTACCTTTTGCCCACCTTATCTATGAACTTATAGATAAGAACTTTATAAATAATTGATCCTAGACATAATTATATATTTTTGATTGACTATAATTATGTATTTTTTAGTTTTAATCTTGTGGGCTTGTTGGATATATGACCCTTTTTAGTGCGTTATAAATTTAACTACTTTATTTCTAGTAAGTCATCTTGTAGCGACATGCGTCATGGATTTATTAATTTGGTAATTATTCCCTTGTCCTAGTTTATTTTATATGTTTACTTACTAATGTTTTGATTTTGTTCAGGACAACTAAATTCTAATTATGGTAATTGAACGACATTTACCTGATTTTGTGTGGTTTGAATTTCTCATTAATTACTTCAAGTTTCTTTGGCCATAATGGATTATTTTATCTGTTCTAATTCTATTATTTACTATTTGCATGTAAAGAAAATAAAGTTGTTGGCTTATTCAGAATTTTGTGATATGCAAACCCTAAGTTTTCTTATATGATTTACATATATCACATCATTTTAATTTTTCTCCTGCACCAATGATTTGGCAATATTATGGAGAGAAGGAAAATAATGGAACCATAAAAAAAAAAGGTTAAAGTTAACATGGCTCTAAGTCATCTAAAAGACTAGCATTAACAGTATTTGGAGTATTGATTAAAGAACATGGCTTGGTAAAATCTAGTTTAAATACTTGGGATATGGCTATCCTCAATGTTTTTATTAGTAAATTAATGGGTCCAGAACTGATTTAGACGAAGGCAATTGAAAAAAAAAAGGAGCATTAGTTGAAGAACATGGCTTGTTCATTAGAAAATTTCATGTTAAAAGAAAGATTAGCAAGTTTAGATCTTATCTGTATTATAAATACAAGGGAGCAACCTAACTGCTTGTGTAATTGCTAGTTGTGATGATCCTGGAGCAAGCAGCTTTAAATTTTTAACTCTCTTTTAATTGCAAGCTGTCATTTGTCACTTTTGCTTTTAAATTATGATATATGCAGAAATGATTGTGATAAATTTCCTAATTTTGGCAGGAGCGTAGTTTGAAAAAACAAAAAGAGGCTGCTCATGAAGAAGCTCGCCTTGCTCTTCAAGAATATGAATTATCTTTGGGGAAACTGGAGGGTGATGCGGCTGATCAATCAACTGATAAAAGAAGTGGTAGAAGAGTTTTTGTTGGAGTTAAATCACAGCCAATGATGCTTAGTACTAGGGAATCTGAAAATCATAATGATAGTGATAGTGAAGCGGAGTTTGAGGTTAGAGAGGAAGAAAACAAACATAAAGTTGAAAGTGGCCCACAGGATGCCCTGATTGGATCTGCACTTGTTCCTGATGATGCAGAAACAGGTCAGGAAACAATATATAAGGTATTTTACTTTATTCCTTTATGGCTACGTCTCCAGGTTCTTTATATTTTTTGCTTCTGATTGGAATGCTTAATCTTTACTGAGCAGGCTTTTGATGATATTATTAAAAACCCCGGATTGAAGACAACCTATGAAGTGGCAATTTTTGCTTCTAACACTTGGAAAAAGGTTGCTTTTTTTGGGCTAACCTTCTGCATCTACTTGTTTTTTCATTTATTTAGTGGAAGATTTTCGTCTATAACACTTAATTTTTATCTATTTACATATTTAACACCTAAACTTCAATTTTTACATATATGCCACCTTACCTATGAGTTAAAATGTGTATTTCACCTTTTAAAAGTTAAAATAATTGTATTTTTTATGTGATATTAAAAATTTGGGTTGTTTAGATGTAAAAGTATAGGTGTTTGATATGTTACTACATAAGAATTGGGTGTTACGTATGTAAATGCCCCTTATATGTATTGGTATTACTACAAGCAGATGGGAGGTCAAAACACTGGCGACAATATCACGGAGAAATCTGCAGTAGCTGATAATCTTGTTTTTCCGAGTCAGAATTTGGTGGTATATATTTTGGTTCTGTTTTTTTTAATGGTGTGTATTATGAGAGTTAGTGGCTTATCATAATAGGCTGTTTGCTTTAATTGAAGGGAGATGATGACAACAGTGATTCTGATTCAGACTTGGAGATGGTGGATGGGTTTTTATCTGCTCACCCTAAGTCTGATGATTATAAACTACCATCTCAAGATGAACTTAAATATCGTGCCTTTGCTGGTGATGATGTTGAAATGGAATTTGAAAAAGAGAAAATAAATGTCCTTAATGAAGAGAACCCTGAACCCGAAAAACCTGTTTTACTTCCTGGATGGGGTCAGTGGACTCACGTACAACAGAAAAAGGGTATTCCTTCTATAATTACAGAAGAACATGAAAAAGCTAAAAGGAAGAGAGAAGAATCCCTAAAGAAAAGGAAAGATTCGCATCTGAAACATGTTATTATCTCAGAAAAGATTGACAAAAAGGTATATTTTCAGAAATTTATAAAATGCTTCGGATAGAGTTGGTTGGCTTTGTATTCTTTCGTCTGTTCTTGGTTTAGGTGAATTTGGATGCTTATCTTTTTGTTTTGTCCACACAACTTTTTGAAGTGTGAAAGTTTTGGTTCTAATTGTATTCATTTTGTCGGGGAGAGAAACGGTTGGTCTGATATCAAGTCTTATCTAGTAGGAATCTCATATTTTATCCTTCTCTATTATTTCTCTTATTCTATTTCCAAGATAAAAATGTTTTGTTTTTCAATCCTGAGATCTTATGATATTAATGGCACGCATCGCATTTTAAATAGCTGCTAAATACTGACCATCATGTTTATTAATTGGGTGCATCTTTTGTAATTGACCTTCATTGTTTTGAAAGCATGAATTTTCATCAATTATACCCATGAAAATCTCGAAGGGAAAAAATTTTTCTATATTACTTTTTCTGGTATTTAGGTGTGCCATCTTTGTATATTTATTGTGTCATTCTTTTTAAGCTATTGTTGTTTGTTAGGCTGAGAAACTTCTCGCAAAGACTTTGCCCTTCCCTTATACTTCTAATGAGGCCTACGAGCAGAGCATCCGCATGCCTATTGGACCAGACTATAATCCAGCAATATCCATTGGAGCTCTCAATCGACCAGCTGTGAGCATTTTTTCTTGAAAAATCTATATTTCGTATTTTAGAAATTCCTCTTGCATCCATAACAGTAATATTTGTTGATTATACTGCTAAGGAATGTAGTGCTAATAATACAATACCAGGCTAATTCTGCCCTTTATTTAGTCTCACCAAGTCCACATGGAGTGAAACCTCACTAGTTTAACTTGATATTGGCCACGGTGTNTCTATATTACTTTTTCTGGTGTTTAGGTGTGCCATCTTTGTGTATTTATTGTGTCATTCTTTTCAAGCTATTCTTGTTTGTTAGGCTGAGAAACTTCTCGCAAAGACTTTGCCCTTCCCTTATACTTCTAATGAGGCCTACGAGCAGAGCATCCGCATGCCTATTGGACCAGACTATAATCCAGCAATATCCATTGGAGCTCTCAATCGACCAGCTGTGAGCATTTTTTCTTGAAAAATCTATATTTCGTATTTTAGAAATTCCTTTTGCATCCATAACAGTAATATTTGTTGATTATACTACTAAGGAATGTAGTGTTAATAATACAATACCAGGCTAATTCTCCCCTTTATTTAGTCTCACCAAGTCCACATGGAGTGAAACCTCACTAGTTTAACTTGATATTGGCCACAGTGTGCTTGATTTGTTGTTACCGTTGCATTCAACATTTTAAAATTTTGAGGATGATTAAAACTTTGTTTGATGGAGTGCGTACAAATGACAATAGCAATTAACATTGCTTTCAGATTCAAGCAGTTGATGTTGTAAATAAGGTCTTCTCATTTTTGTTGTTTTCGATGAAGCAATGATCATTCAATCTTTTTTTTCAGTTAAGTTTGAATTTCTAATTTTCTTTGTTTGGTTTGATGCAGATTTAAAAAATAATTTTGAACCCATTGTTTAAATGGATGTACTTGGNCCAATTAACATTGCTTTCAGATTCAAGCAGTTGATGTTGTAAATAAGGTCTTCTCATTTTTGTCGTTTTCGATGAAGCAAAGATCATTCAATCTTTTTTTCAGTTAAGTTTGAATTTCCAATTTTCTTTGTTTGGTTTGATGCAGATTTAAAAAATAATTTTGAACCCATTGTTTAAATGGATGTACTTGGAAATTTTTTTCTAAGATTTCTTTGAGTTTTGGCGATTATTAACTAACATTATTAAACTGTTGTTAATTCCATCCAAATGATGGAACCTTTATAAATTCTATCGTCTTAGAAAACATGTTTATATTTTTAAGTGATTTTATCAGCCCTATTTTTGAGCTGGTCAGTCATAGAAACTTTTCTTTCTCGGTTTAAAGAGGTTCAGCCCATCTTTTCATCCATAATAGTTTTGGACTTTATGTCCAATTTATCCTAAATCGTNGTTTTATCAGCCCTATTTTTGAGCTGGTCAGTCATAGAAAATTTTCTTTCCCTGTTTAAAGAGGTTCAGCCCATCTTTTCATCCATAATAGTTTTGGACTTTATGTCCAATTTATCCTAAATCGTAAAACCATGTGTACTATTACATACCTATGATTTCTGACCACTGCATTTTTTAATTTAGTTGTATGTTTGGAAAAATTTACATACATACCATTATATACCAACATAATTACATATCTAATACCTAAACTTTAATTTTTATGTTACATACCACTTTAACTACGCATGGAATGGTGTATTTGACTTTTTAAAAGTGAAAATGATGGGTTTTTTTTTTTTTTTGATATGAAAATTTATGTACTACACAATGTAAAAAGTAAAATTTAGGGGTTAGATATGTAATTACAAAGGAATTGGGTGGTATTTATATAAATTCCCCTTTATGTTTTAGTGCTGACGTGACTCTGCTGTTCAGGTTGTCAAGAGAGCTGGTGTAATTATTAACCCGATAAAGTATGAAGATATCGATCCATTTGGCAAATCTGAAGGCTCAAAGGAACCAAAGCAGAGCAAGCAGAAGAAGCCAAACTCAAAGAAAACTAAACTTACTGGCCGGAAAGTCTCCAAGTAATTGTAAGCCTTGAAATTACAACGGAGTTCTGCCATTCTTTTGCTATTGCTCTTCCTTTGTCCAGGTGAAGATGGGAAATTATTATCTTTTAATATTACCAGAGAGCATTTAGATTGATCTTCTACCATTGCCCTCCTTGATATGGGAAGCCAGGTTTATTAAGGTATATTCCGAGCTTGTGCTGGAATGAGATGAAATTTTGTCCGATTGTTATCTCATGAATGATTATAGAAATATATTGTGTAGAACATTGATTTTTTATACAGTATTTAGTATCTTTTATAAAGTGTTTTTTGATGCTAACTTCCTTGATTTGACAGAAGAGGGAACTGGTTTTTGCTATCTATAATAATTTGAGTTTTTCAAGAAATTGTGCTTCGCGAGACTTGTAAGTATTTTGAACTCCCAAGCAATCCTATTTTCATGTTACGTTTGTTCTGTGGCCTAGTTTAGTAGGTTTAACTAAATGAAAAAAAATTTATTATTTCAACCCTTCAGTTGTTCAAGAGCTGACAGCTACCTCTATGTTTAAAGGTTCTACTGGTGGTAGAACTCTTGAGGCACGTTTTGAGTACTACAATTAAGGCTGTTAATTTAACTCGAAAATTTTGGACTGCTCAATTATGTCAAGTATCATTAGATTAACCTCTTAATCTAGCAGTTATAGCAGTATGTAAAAGTACTGTATCTGCCTTGGAATTTTAAATTTTTTATTTTTGAGAGAATTATGTGCATGTCATCAAAATTATTTTTGTTAACGATAACGCTCATTTCTTTAAATATGAATTATTAAACGTGGATATTTGGGTATTTTGCAATGCAATTATTGAGAATTCAATGAAACTAAACAAATGAAAGTGTGTTTTGTTTTGGTATTTGAGATTTTGATGATGTTATTGTATATGAAGTAATTGAGTGTTAATTTTCTAAATAGATGGGAATTAAATGCTGTGAATGAAGTTGCAAGTTGCAAATTAAAATTGTGTTATAGAGTTAATGTCATTAATGTGCAATTTGAATGATCCAAAGTTGTACTCTTCAATACTCCAGAGATAGATGAGGGATCCCAAGCTTCTTCATGATGGAAATATTCTCCTTATTATTCTTGATTCGAATGGTTGGTTAATCTAACGTTAGGTTTTCTAGCTTAGATGGGACGCGTAGTTAATAAATAGGGGCATTTACATACATACCCCACAATTGATATCTTGCACCTAAACTTTCATATTTGCACGCATATTACTCAAATCGTGAACATCATATTAAAAAATCACTATTACTAACATTTTAAAAGTGAAATACACCTTTTCATGCATATATTTCTAGCACCAAATTGTTATATATGTCAATATCAAACGTAAGGTGTTAGGTATGTAATACATTAGAATCTTGTGTTATGTATGTAAAATTTCTTACTATAGCAGCAATGTTTCATCGAGACGAGTGAAGTAGAGAGCAAGCATCCTTTGTATAGAGATTATGATGACCAACAATAAGCTTTTATCCCTCTTAGTGGGGTCGGCTTTTTCTTCTTTGTGTCCTAATGAGTGTCATATTTTCATTAGATTCTAATAGATAAACATCTTTTTTCGTACAACATGCCCAAATATTTTTTGGTCTACTTCTTCCTTTTTTACCATAAGTCACATCCAAAATATCTACTCTCCTAATAGGATCATCAAATGACCAATGTTTAATGTGATCAAAGCATCCAAAACGTCTCTAATCTTGTCTATCACTGGAGGTGCACCAACGCTTTCCCGGATATATTCATTTCACATTTTATCTCTAAGTGCAAAGGCACTCATCCATCTAAGCATTCTCATCTCCGCAACACTTAATTTAGTTTTATGCTTCTCTTTTAAAGGCGAACATTTTGCTCCATAAAACATTGCAAGTCTCGCCGCCATCTTATAAAATTTTTCTTTTTTAAGTCTAGGCGATACTTTTCTATCACACAATAGCCTGATGCATCCCCCCCTATTCAACCATCCAACTTGAATTCTACTAATAACATTCCCATCCATCTCGCCATCACTTTGAACGATAGAACCGAGATATCTAAAATGTGCACTCCTCTTAATGACTTGATCACCCATCATTACAACCCCACCACTAGGTATACTACTACTAAAATTACATTCCATGCATTCAATTTTAAATCCACTCAAACAAAAGCCTTTGGACTTTAAAGTGGACCTTCATAATTCAAGTTTTTTCTTGAACTCTTTCTGGAGTCTTATGCACAAGAAGGATGCCATCAACAAAAAGCGTACACTAAGGTATATCCTCCTATAAATGTCTAGTGATAACATCCATTACTAAAGCGAAAACGTATGGGCTTAAAGTCGATCTCTGATGTAATCCAGTTGAAATAGGAAAATACTTGGTCAATTCTCATTCTGTTTGAACACATAACGACTCTAGTATACATATCTTTAATGACTTGAATATAAGTCATATCACCACCTTTCTTTTTTAGGACTCTCCAAGAACTTCTCTTGGTAACTTATCATAAACTTTTACTAAATCAACAAAAATCATATATAGATCCTCCTCTCTTTGTACTTCTCGATCAAATCTCTCAATAAATGTATAACCTTCATATGAAACTTCCCCGACATAAATTCAAATTGATTTTGGGAAATCATTGTCTTAACTTATGTTCAATTACTCTCCCCAGTTATTTTAATGTATAACACATTAACTTAATTCCTCTATAATTTGCACACTCTTGTGCATCATCTTTATTCTTAAAAATAGGGATCAAGGTTCTCTTTATCCACTCCTCAAGCATCCTTTTAGTTTTTAAAATTATATTAAGAAATTTGGTTAGCCAAGAAATTTTTAAATCCCCTAAACATTTTCTCATTTCTATTGGAAAATTATTAAATCCTATTGATTTTCTACCCTTCATTTTTTTTAAAGCGTCAACTTCTTATTCTAATGTGATGATAAAAATTAAAAATTTTTATTATTATTAATTATGTTAAGATTACTAAAGTCGATTATTTTCAAAGTATTTATTAAAATGCTTAGCAAAATATCTTACCGATTTATGTTAAACATCCTTATCTAAGAGAATAACTTTTTTATTCTCATTATTAATACATTTTGCTTCAACTAAATTTGGTATTTTTCTTCTCTCTTTGTTAGATTAGTTTATACATATATTTTTCATCTTCTTTAGTATTTAATCTATTATAAAGATTACTAAAAACATAATTTTTAGCATGATAAATTATTTTGTTAGATTCCCTATGAGCTACTTTGTTTTTTCCCCCAGTTATCAGAGTTTTTAATATCAATTTTTATAACAAAAGTTCTCATATTTTATCTTTTCTTGTATATTATTATTTCACCCCAAATTATTTTTATTTATAAAAATTTTCATTTTGATTCTCCATTAGTATTACTTGTTATTTCATCCCACATTGCATTAGTTTCTTCATGAACACCCTAAATCTTAAGATCTTGAATTTTACTCATAAAAATAATTTTATTTGTCTTTTGTGTCCTCATCCAATACTATGAAAATATTTTGTTATATCTCATATTCTAACCTTTCATCGTGAAATCCAAAACCAATAATCGATGTTTACTCAAATTTTCAATTGAAATGACTACAATCTTTACAATCACGATGATCTTTTTTCTTAGATTCATTATTATTTGTGATGATATCTTCATCTCTTTTCTTAAAAAAACTATAAGCAATAATAAAATAATAAGACAAATTCCAATTACTTTACCTTATTCATTGGTCATTTTAAAACCATAGCTACCATGAATATTTCTAAAATATTGTCATTACCAATATGTCGGTTTGAATATATTAGAATAACAAATCTTTCTTCAAGGTGTATCTTTTGTATAGAGATTGCGACCAAGGTATTTAAACATTATGAACTTTAGGTGTGTGAACGGTACTTTTGTTTTAGCTGGTAAGAACTTTGTTTGAACAAAACAATCTTCTTTAGATGGAGAAAAATAGAAAACAGATGCTCATAATATTGTGATTGGAAGGTTCTACGATATTATATTCCGAATTTAACGGAGTAAGCTACGTATGCGACTCAAAATTGTCATCATTCTTTTGCTTAATTTCTTCAGCCAACTGTTTTTTTTCTTCCGACAATGTAGATTCATTTCGACGACCATCATTTCGTCGACCAACTGTGACGCACAAAATCAGATAAAGTCGTCTTAGATAGTTTGGTCATATTAAGTGTCGACCATATGATGATCCGATTAGGAGAATATGTTTTAAATTCGATTTATGTTAAGAAAGACATAGGTAGGTCTAGGAAGACTTGGGTTTATTGTATAAACAATAATTTTAATTTATTAGAACTAAATGAAAATATGACACTCAATAGGACGTAATGGAGAAAAAGGATTCATGTAGCCAAGTGGGATTAAGGCTTTGTTGTTGTTGTGACAATGTAGATTCATTTCCCATGACGATGGAAATATGAATGGTATGATCTTGTTCTCTCCTAAAATGAGATGACATCACATGTCTTGAGTTTATGGATGAGAATTAAGAAGATTTAAGTACATACAATTTAATTCTTATGTATTATCATATCTAACACCAAAACTTTAATTTTTTACATACATACACTTTATCTATGCATTAAATGGTGTATTTTACTTTTTTGGAGTTAAAATGTTGGTATTTTTGATGTGATATGAAAAGTTGAGTGATATAAATGTAACTAGTAAAATGTGGGCGTTAGATATGTAAATACATAGGAATTGGGTGTCATTTATTTAAATGTCCCACTTAAGAAACAACTATGTCATTGTTACTTTAAAGGTGGCTAAGGAATTCGAAGAACATTAAATAAGTGAGGTTTTATGTGGTTTGGTTATGTGATTTATGTCCATTATGTGATACAAAGTAAAAATATTCATTACATTTGAGAAAAAAAGAAACCGCAAATATATATATATATATATATATATATAATGAATGTAACATATTTGAGAAAGAGTTGTGTATCTTTTGTCGTTAAACCTGAAGTTCATGACTCACGAAAAGTTTGGTAATGTTTGGACATTACTCGAGAGAACTCATGATTTCTGAGATATAACTCACTGACAAGTTCGAGAGAGAGAGAGGTTTCTTAGAGTTTTTGATGTTTGGGTACTCAAAATGTATTGAAATTGATAATTTTAAAAAAATTCTCATTGCAAAGGTTAGTCATTGGTTTGGTTATTCTCCTAATAGGTAAGTAGACCAGATGATTGTGAATATGGCCCTGATACGTCGATGGCTAACATATGTAGGACATTGATACTTGGTCGGTGTCAAATGATAATCAAT
>JXCR01146445.1:4861-15126 GCA_002079205.1 Phalaenopsis hybrid cultivar
ATATATATATATATATATATATATATATATATATAGTTAAAAGGAAGGAGCATCCCTACATGTTAATCACAAAAAAGTGAGTACAAAGTTGGGTTGGGAGAGGATCCCCAAATCTAGAAATCCTAAATAAATACATTACTCACTTAAAATGGGGCTCCTCGTCCACATACAACTCCACCCAAAGGCAAAAAGAAAAAGAAGTTCACCAAACACAAAACGTATACCCCAACACATACAAGTATACCAAACACAAAACGGATATACCAAAAAACAATCAAGGAGCCTGTGCAGCTGTAGAGTAGTATAAGAGATCCAATCAGTCCACAAAGCAGGGCATGAGAGAGCCAATTGCCAAACTTTGTCGGAAGCCATAAGATCATAGTGCATCTGAAAGAGGTAAAAAATGACAACAAACATTCTGTGTAGCAGCAGTTATCCAACTGGGAACAGAAGCAAAAAAAAGCTGAGTGTAGCATCGGAGTGAAGCACCAAAAATACCACCATAATCTAATTATACCCATATCGTTCAGAAGAAAAAGGGAACAGAACCAAACAGTCTGTGTAGCAGCAATCCTCCATCAGGGGACAAAACCAAACAAGCTTACTGGAGCACCCGAATGAAGCACTAAAGCTGCCGCTGTGGCAAAAGAGTTGGAACAGTCCAACAAACATAGCATTCTCCAAAAGAATGAAAAAGAAAACTGTCAAATGAAATACCATCCCAACCAGTAATCTAATCATAAGGGGAACCAATGACCTGCAGAAGAGATAGAACAGGGAGCAAAATACCCAAACATCAAACAAAAAGCACAGTAAAATGTGCCAGATCGCTGCTACTAAAATGCATAACAGTCATAAGCATAGTGCTAATAATAGTGATCAAAACAACAGCATCCCAATACGAAATGTAGTAGTGACAGGAAAAGAACACATGAGAGGCATCATATAACTCCCCAAGGCAGCCAAGCTCCGAGCGAAAATCCCAATTCCAGGGCCAAAAGATCAGCAGGAAGAAATGGTGATACCACATCAGAAAACCATAAAGGATCATCAAAAAGTAACATATATATATATAAATATATATATATATATATATATATATATATATATATATATATATATATNGTCGTCTCCCACGCTCGGCTCTGCTAGGGTTTCGACCCATGTCGAACCATAGCAACCCTTACCCTTACCGCATCGTCTCTCTCCGTCTCGTCGTCTCTCCTCTTGCGTCTCGTCGTCGCTGTTTGAAGCTGACTGTGGCTCGCGTCTCGTCGCCTCTTCGATGGAGTTCGCATCTCGTCGTTCTGTTCGATCACAGCTTCACATCTCTCCGACAAAGCCGACTGCGGCTCGCGCCTCGTTTCCTCCTTTCGTCTTCGTTCTCGACTTAACTCGACAACTCGATTGCACCGAGTTTTGGTCTCTTCGGTTCTTGACCTGTCCTTTGACCGACTTGGCAGAGCTTCTAAGCTGTGATGAAGCTTCCTTCTTCTTCAGTTGAACCTGACAAAGCTTCCTTTGCCCACGTGGTGAGTAATCCTCAGGTGGAAACGTCGGTTGTCTTCCCCTCAAGTTGTAAGGAATATCGCGATGATACAGGTGACTGCCCATTTATTAAGAATGCAAGCAGGAAAAGTGGGAAAACAACGCTGTTTTTCTCGGAGTTAGAAATTTCAACCCTGACTAACAAATTTAAGTTTGCTCTTATTGAAAAATTTAATTGGGGGCACCCACCTATGGAAGTTGTCAGGAAAAGTTTTAATGATCTCAAATTAGCAGGAAAGTGGAAAGTGGGGCTTATAGATGGGATACATGTATTGATCCAATTAACCGTGGCTGAAGACTATACTCGGATTTTCTCCAATAAATATCTTAGCATTGCTGATAAATGAAGCTACTCAAGTGGTCCCCTGATTTTGATCCTAATCATGAACCTCCTACTGTACCGATATGGTTCAGTCTACATGGTCTCAAGCTGCATTTTTTTCATCATCATGTTCTTTACTTTTTTGGGGCCATACTTTGGGACCCTATGAAGCTAGATCAACCGACTTTCAACTTAACCAGTCCTTCTGTGGCCAGAATACTTATGGAAATAGATATTACTTTACCTGATGTTACTGAAGTGTGGTTGGACACAACTTATAATGGATATTGGCAACAAATCGTCATGGAGAATAGACCGCCTTACTGTTCTCGTTGTAAGATGTTTGGGCATACACTTGATAAATGTCATAAGTTTCATCCTAATTTGAAATCTAAAAAATCAAGTGAAGAAGGATGAATGTAATCTCATTACTCCGGACATGTCTGTTTCATCTCGAGAGAAAGCTACCACAGGACAGATTTTAAATATCGCTAAAGATCAGTCACTTACCATCCTTGCTTAGAAGGTGCAAACCGATCCTTTACCCAACATCGTAGTTCTTGATGAAAAACATCATACTACAGGTACAGATCCAAAAGTGCTTATACCACTCACTGTTATTAAAGAAGACGCACTTACATGCCAAGACACACGAGAGTGCTTCTTTAATTCAATCAAAGATCAGCTGGTACAACAAGCGGTTACTTCTAATGTTCAACATCTTACACATGTCTGACACACTTTAGACTAATCCACTGATCAGGCAAGCCAATCTTCGGTTGAAGAATGACAGGTCTATTCCAGGAGGAAGAAAAAGACCGGAGCCCGACTCGAGCTTGGAAACTTATTGGATGATACTTTGGTCACTACTGGCAATGACACTCATCTTACCAATTTATTATCTGGCTCCATTCCTAGAACTAGAGGTAGAGACAAAGGAAAATTGGGTCGCTCTCTAGCTACCTGATACTACGTTTTTTTTGACATTTTTTGTTTTTTTAATTAGGTATCTTGTATTTTTCTGTATTTTCTCTTTTTTTTGGAATCTTTTGTATATGATGGTTATCATGGGGGAAGGGTGTCATGTTTGGACCCTTTCACACAATCTTTATGTATCCTTATTTTCTTTTAATATATTATCCTTTGGGCTTTTTAATATATATATATATATATATATATATATATATATATATATAGTTAAAAGGAAGGAGCATCCCTACATGTTAATCACAAAAAAGTGAGTACAAAGTTGGGTTGGGAGAGGATCCCCAAATCTAGAAATCCTAAATAAATACATTACTCACTTAAAATGGGGCTCCTCGTCCACATACAACTCCACCCAAAGGCAAAAAGAAAAAGAAGTTTACCAAACACAAAACGTATACCCCAACACATACAAGTATACCAAACACAAAACGTATATACCCAAAAAACAATCAAGGAGCCTGTGCAGCTGTAGAGTAGAGATCCAATCAGTCCACAAAGCAGGACATGAGAGAGCCAATTGCCAAACTGTATCAGTAGCCATAAGATCATAGTGCATCTGAAAGAGGTAAAAAATGGCAACAAACATTCTGTGTAGCAGCAGTTATCCAACTGGGGACAGAACAAAAAAAAAGCTGATTGTAGCATCGGAGTGAAGCACCAAAAATACCACCATAATCTAATTATACCCATATCGTGCAGAAGAAAAAGGGAACAGAATCAAACAGTCTGTGTAGCAGCAATCCTCCTTCAGGGAACAGAACCAAACAAGCTTAGTGGAGCACCCAAATGAAGCACTAAAGCTGCCGCTGTGGCAAAAGAGTTGAAACAGTCCAACAAACATAGCATCCTCCAAAAGAATGAAAAAGAAAACTGTCAAATGAAATACCATCCAAACCAGTAATCCCATGAGGGGAACCAATAACCTGCAGAAGAGATAGAGCAGGGAGCAAAAAACCCAAACATCAAACAAAAAACACAGTAAAATGTGCCAGATTGCTGCTACTAAATTGCATAGCAGTCATAAGCATAGTGCTAATAATAGTGATCAAAACAACAGCATCCCAATACGAAATGCAGTAGTGACAGGAAAAGAACACATGAGAGGCATCATATAACTCCCCATGGCAGCCAAGCTCCCAGCCAAAGCCCCAATTCGAGGGCCACAAAATCAGCAGGAAGAAATGGTGATACAACATCAGAAAAACATAAAGGATCATCAAAAAGTAATATATATATATATANTGTCGCAGCGCGTGCTAGCTGTCGCAGAAATCTTCCTCCTTCGCGAGATCTACCCTTCGCGGACCAAACGACCCGCCTTCCTCTGCTCCTTCACGGGCAGTTCCTCCTCCGTCTTGCCGAACCGCACAACCTGCGACATGATCCACTTGCTCCTCTGTTCGTGAATGCCAAACTCCTCTTCTTCGTCGTTGGTCGCGAACACCTTTACGTGGACACCTTTAGCCAAGAAGTATGGATCTTCCCACAGACGGCGCCAATTATTGTTAGATATGTATTCTTGGCATAAAAGTGTAGAAATGAGACGAAAAAGAACACAAACAAACACAGATCGTTTACGTGGTTCGATCCAACTGTTGAAACGCAAAGAACACAAGCAAATACAGATCGTTTACGTGGTTCGATCCAACTGGATCTACGTCCACGGGAGGGAATCAATCAATATATCATAATACAAAAGAAATAGAGAATACATAGCTTATACATAGAGACGAACTCTCATCTTCCTTCTATGACCTCCCTCTCAAGCAACACCTTGATACAAGGCCTCAAGATGCCCATCTTCCTTCTGTGGCCTCCCTCTTAAGCGACACCTTGATACAAGGCCTCAAGACGCTCTCCTCCTCTCTAGCTCTCTAACTATTCTCTCCTCCTTTGTGATAGCTTAATATCTCTTCCCCTTCCTTCTCCTAGGCCTCACACCCTCTCTATTTATAGAAACAAGAGAGTGGTAGGTGAGAGGTAGGTGGGTGGTAGGTGGCCGGTAGGTGAGTGGTAGGTGAGATGTGGTAGGTGGCGGTGCCACATTGTAAAATTACCCTTTTACCTTAGTTCATTAATTTGGAGGTCAAAATAACATCATCATTATAGTGACAGTTACAAATGTTAATATAATGTTAATGTAAATAACACTTTGAAATGAGATTTAATGTAAATACTCATTCAAAAGTTTAAATTGCCATAAGGATTAGGATCCATAATAGTCTCATTATCGTTTTCATTATCTTTGAAAGAATCATTATATGCTCTGTCATTCTTGAATTCTATCTCATCATCTTCTTCAAAACTAACTTTAGTAACTACTTTTCTCTTACTCCCTATATCAATTAACATTGAGTTCTATTTAATTTTAAATAAAATACTAAAATTAATGACACGACTAGATAATTTACTTCACTTAAATTTCCTTTTGATTTTTTTGAAGCTCCTACCTTACGTTGCTTCTTTCTCTTAAATGATTGTGAAGTAGAAATCACGTCAAATTCTGTTGTTGTTTCATTTCTTTTAATGCTAGCATTATATTTTCATTTTTATCATCATTACAAGTTATTCTCTTACTCTCAAATTCAATTTTTTTCATAGTTTTTTGCTTTATCTATCCATCATTGGATAAAGTATCATTAAAATTGATGGATCTATTCCATTATTGTCATTTCATTGTTTTGTAGCTTCAGGAGTCTTTCATTTTTTTATTGAATTTACATGAACTAACTTGTTTATTCAACCTACAATAAATTGGTTCATTTTCTTTGTATATAATTGATTGAATATGCTTCACCTATGCTTACATGTGAAAGATGAACAAGTAAGCTATATCTATATATCTATATATATTGATTTTCAGAATTCAATGGAATTCTATTATTGATATGAAAATGGGGTATAAATACTCTTACATGAATCTTAGAATAAGAAAGACAAGAAAAGGAAATAATATGAAAGAAAATACATAATACCTATATCTCCAATTAATTAATTCACAATAATTGTGTTGAGATAAATGAAACGACATAAAATAGGAAAGCCTAAAATAGGAAAGGAAATAAATCTAATCCAAGGAAATAAAATTAAAATAGGATAGGAAATAAATCCAATCCAAGACAATAAATCTAATTCTTATAAATTTTAACAAGAATAAATTATTTCCTAATATAACTTCTAATATGCCTCCTCATGTTGAAATATGGTTAACAACCATGTTGAACTTGGATATTAAAATATCAAATAATGGGCAAGGAAGATTTCTTATGAGGTAAAACTTGAAGTCTTCATCCCGTACTTGGTAATTTGCAAGGAGAAAACACTCTGAAGGAGGGCTTGCTATAGGAAAAAAAATTTCAGAAGAGGGCTTGATGTAGGGAAAAGCTCCGGTGGAGGGCCTGTTGCAGGGAAAAGCTTCACAGGAGGTCTTGCTATAGGGAAGAGCTCCGCATGAGGCTTGGAGGGCCTGCTGTAGGAACAAAGTTTTGGATGTAGGCTTGCGATAGGAAAAAGTGCTGGAGAAGAACTTCAAAGGTACTTAAATCAGTGAAGTTGCTGCGTAAAGTTTTACAAGAGTATTGTACCTGCTTATGCATGGAGAAAAGGAGCAAAGAACACCATCATGTTTTAACATTTTGTTGCAGAGGGCAACACTAACGATGGTTGTGGAATGTCAAGGAAGACAGAGTTCGCAACTCTACAAAATATATCAGGGAAGCCTTCTTCCTCTTGGATATCTCTAACAAAAACAGTAATAAAGCTTCCTAGCCCATTCGTATTGAAAATTTTCACTTGCCAGTGCTGCTCTTTGCTCATGAAGATCGAATGTATAAACATTGCCATTAGGTGCAACAACTCTAGCAAAAGTAGTTAGATAACCATTACCAATCTTTGACTTCAAAACCTCACACCGTGGAACAATTTCCAAGTAGGATATCACAAAATTGATATTAGCATGGAATAAAATCTGAGACCTACGACTGAGAACTAGAGTCCACAACTTAGTTGTTGGAAATAAGCGATGAACAAAACCACCCTTATTGTTGAATACCTTGGAACCAAAAGGTTTCCCTATACAGTCAGAATGCATAAAAAACTCTATTTCTATTCTGGGAGTCTGAACCCTCCTTTACTTTGATAGCTTTCATGTTATCATGTCTCTCATACAAAATCACCAGTCGCCATCACAGATGCGGTGCTGAATTATATATATTTTTTATTGTTTTGATGAAATGATCCTCGTGCTATCACATGCAATTTATTGTTACTACCCAATGTATTCCTCAAAAAAATTATTTTTTCTTCCGAAAGTGAATCATTGGGTCTAAAATAGTAGTATATCGATGTGGAGGCGTGATACACGACTGTGAAATAAAAATTGAATGATGTGTAATTTGGGAGGAAAAAAAGTACAATTTTGAGGGGTAGTGGAGACTCCTCCCTGATGGTTGAGTGATGTCGTGAATGTGAAAAATGAGCGACGGTAAAAGCGAGCAGAGATGATCTATTAGATTCTGGAGAAAGGTGTCAGAGTTTAGGGTTTGGGTGGTCCGCTGGCTGCTATTGCACTTGGATTATATTTATTTTAGCAATTTCAGCAATTTCAGCGTCGACAGGAAGGAGATACGAATGTAGCGGAAAGATTGCAGGAGGATGCATCTCCACTAAGGAAGCTTGTAGGAATTTTACAGATTGCAGTAAGTTTTCTAGCCAACAGAAAAGATTTCTAGGTGCTAGGGACCTGCGAGAAGAAAGTTCCGGTGGCTAGTTCCTACAAGGAGTTCTGGTGGCTAGGCTCTGCAGGAAGAGGAAGTTTTCGGCGTCTTAGGCCTATAAGGAGAGGGTGTTGGCTGCAGGAAAGGCTATAGAAGGGAGTTATGGCAGTGGGAAAGGCTGTAGTAGAAAATGTCGGAGGCGGGAAAGGCTGTAAGAGGAAATTCTAGCGATTGGGCTTGTAGGGAGAGGAGGTTTCTGACGGAAAAACTGAATAGCTAAGGCGGAGGAAAACCCTACAACATGACAAAGATTGCCAACAACAGGGAATAGAAAGTTTCTGGCGGCAAGAGACTTTAGGGTTTGTTTCAAGGCTTTGTTTAGTTTTGAATTTCATAATTTACGATAATTCTTTTATTGATATGAAAAGGAGGTATTAAAACCCTCACATGAATTCTAGAAGAAAAAAGACAAAAAAATAAAATAACATGAAAAAAAGATATAACACTTATATTTCTAATTAATTAATTCATAATAATAAATTGGATAACAGAAACAACATAAAATCGAAAAAAAATAAATCCAACCCAAGGAAATAAATTTAAAATAGGAAAGGAAATAAATCCAATCCAAGGAAATAAATACAATCCTCATAACTTTTAACAAGAAAAAAATATTTTCTAATAGAATATATATATATATATATATATATATATATATATATATAAAAAAAAATNTTTTAAATAAGTGAGACCAAACGAGTCTCACCTTTTAAATAGCTTAGATGATTTAATACAATACTACAAGCAATACATTTATCCCGAAGAATAAATATATCACTTGTAATAGAGATTCAATCATCTGGACTAAACAATTTGTGACATCCGTTTGGTCTGCGAGATATTCATAAAAAGACCAACAAGTTCCCATATCTAACATAAAAAATTAGATAGGGTTTATTTTATCTGGGTTCTTGGTTCCCTATAGAGGCAGCCTCCTAGAGTTAATTACATCTTAAATGATTGAAATCACTTAAGAAAACTCTCGATTAAGATCAGGTGGTTTTGTTTTCAAGATTTCAAAGTTTAGGTTTTACGACTTGGACATGGGAAAAGCAAATGAGGATGAATCAAAATATGAACAATTATTTAAGGAATTCAAATGAAAGAAAAGTAGGGGATATCACATATCCAGGAGAAACCCCGGAGATGTCCCAACTATGCTTTTGTTCGGCTTTATGTCTTTGAAGTGATGTTTATTTAATATTTCAATCCTGTAAATTATTTAAGATTTAAGACTTATATTTGCACAATGTCAGAATATGCAAATAGCCTGAAAGACAGGAGGATTTACACCGTACCGAACGGTAACCTCGGAATCCTAATGCGTTAGGACTTATAAATTCACAACAGAGTTGTGCAAAAAGCCTAAAGAAGTGATCCTATGAGTTATTTAAACTGAAGAAGGTGATAGGTCATGTGAATGTGTTTTGCTGCTGCAGATCCATCTTGAAGTTATCCCTTGCCGTGCTGCCCACGATGTTCGCTCCAAACTCCTCGTAGTAGCACCTCCTGGTTTAGTTTTAGTTTTGAACATGCTCCTAACTACTAGGTTATCCTAAA
The DNA here is from genome assembly GCA_002079205.1 of Phalaenopsis hybrid cultivar. NCBI lineage: Eukaryota > Viridiplantae > Streptophyta > Magnoliopsida > Asparagales > Orchidaceae > Phalaenopsis > Phalaenopsis hybrid cultivar. The sequence continues at coordinate 14,054 of JXCR01146445.1, forward strand.
CTAAGACATAGTGTATCAAAGTAACTCAGCATGCAGTGTGAAAGAAAAGTAACAGTGCACTATATAGTAAAGAGAAAAGATAATATAACATGCTTAAAGAAGAACATAACATGCTAGGGAAGCAGTATAACAGACTACACATGAAAGACAGTAGCAGGTAGAAACATGAAAAGTGTAACATGTTTTACAGGAAGAACAGTAGCAAGTAGAAACAGGAGTAATATGACATGCTATACAGGAAGAACAACAGGTAGAAACAGAAAAATATGCTATATAGGAAGAGCAATAGCAGGTAGAAGTAGGAAAATTAGGTGCTGTAAAATGTAAAGCAAACCTGTACGCGCCTGTGTGATCCGATGTTCCTTAAGTGTAGCAAGCCTAAATGCATCTCAAAAAGCAAAATCTGGAAGAAAACATCGTCCGGGAATTCCGAGGAAAAGTGAAAAAAACTCGAGAAAATCAACGAAAGAGACTCAAGCGAAAGGAAATTCTCAAAACGCTTAGGGAAATCCCGAAAGAAAAAAAAAGTAACACGAATGCTCCGTCCCAAAACTTCGATAAAACAAAAGAAAATTNACATCGAAAACCGAACCAAGAAGTAAGGAAATAAAAGAATAAAAATGGGGTGAGAGAGAGGAGGCACTGATCCATCTAAAACACCGAAAAAAAGAATAGATCAGTTCTCAAAACTCCTATCAAAAATACCTGGAAAAGTAAGACCCAAAGTCTTTTTTAGCAAACATAAAGGACCACTTTGCGCTGATTTTTCAAACCCCAAAGACGTAGGATTAATCAAGTCAACCAATTGCTTTTCCAAAATGAGCCTTAAAAATCTCCCAAACTTCAAAAAAAAAAAAGAAAATAAACTCGAAGGGAAACTACCACTGAAACTTCCAAACTCATACAAGAATCAAAATTCTCCAACTTTCCTCATATATATCAAATAAGCATGAAATCACTCCATAGAATCACATAAATACTCACGGCCAGGGTCAATTGAAAAGAGGAAGTAGCCACCAAGGCTCTCGGCTAAGACAAGAAAACAGAGTCCAAAGAAGGTAGGGGGTCACGGG
>JXCR01146445.1:17707-44462 GCA_002079205.1 Phalaenopsis hybrid cultivar
AGAGCTCGAAGAGACGAGCCGCGTGCGCAACCAGCGGCGGAATGCCGCGTGTGAGGAGGCGAGGAAGACGCTCGGGCTCGGCGACATTGCCCGATCGATCCAAGCGCGCGGGAGTTAGGGCACGGGAGAAGGGTGATCACGGGACCGAGCCGGGCAATGCCGAAGGAGGATTTAATCGTGCAAGGGGGAAAGGGAAATAAATATTTAGGGTTTTAAAAATATTATATAATTAAAAAGAATAAAGATACTTAATTTTCTTTTTTTTAAAAAAATATATAAAAAAAATTTGATTTGCACATTTTACTTTGTGTGAAATAACTGCAAATTGGACATCACCTTTAGGTAATTTTGACATTTCGGACGTTCCGGCGCAGTCCGATTCGCCGTCGGAAGTCGTTTCGACGAATTCATCGATTTGCGTGCTAATTTTCTCGTGTCGAAAGTATAGCAATATGGGTGTCCTTTCCTACCAAAATGGATATCCCGGACGCGTTGGCGCAGTCCAATTTGTCGTCGGAGGTCATCCGGAGAAGTTCGCATTTTCGCCCGTCCTTTGGGCTTAATTGAAGTCCGATTTCGTGCAATTTCGTGAATTTTGTGTATTTGATGTGTGCATGTGACGAAAAAGGTCGTGACGATGTTTTCCTAAGGTTTAAAGTCCTATTTGAATTATTTTCCTTAAATCTACGCAACATAGCCCATAACCGCTCGTTCATAAGACGATGGTCTTGTGCCAAAGATGTTGGACATTAAAGGAAAATAAGAATTGGCTGGAATTTCTAGAAGGGTGGGTCTCAATTCTAGTTTTCTAAGATGGTCCATAGGAATTTCTAGAGCTAGAATCTAGGCTCTAAAAGACCTCACAAAAATGAGGTCAACATATCCTTGCACTGTTAGATAAATTGTGACAAATCTTACAACCATTTGTTTGATAAGTTCTTTATCTGTTAATTTTTTTCATTAAACTCAATATCCAAGTGTGATTGTAAATAAATATGTTCACCATTTTTTCTCTAAATAAAACATATTTATATGCAACAACTGGCCCATTTTTTCAAATATTAAATTATGACTGAGGTGCATATTGAGTCTAATATAGGTGTTTATTTTTATCGATTAACAACCTCCTGAGGGCCTTATAGGCACTTGTATTATTCGTAATAATTTGAACTACTAAGCTTTCCTCACCTTCTTCCTCAACAACTTTATCAAGCATTTTAAAAGCAATTATACATCTTTTACAAAGAACAATGCATTAGTATTTCATAAATACCATCCTATAAGGGTTAACAAAATACTTTATTATACTTCTTTATCTATATCTGACCAATAATTTGATATTCTTATAACTTCTATCTTAACTCACATATTTTTCACTTCATTTATCATTTTTGACGTTATTCTAATGCCCTCATTTGACATTCAAATTCGCAGCTCATACATATAGGAACATCTATTCCTCTCTCATAGTTCCCAACAGAGTGAAGCATATTAATATATGAATGGTTCCTAATTATTCCTATAAAATGAACTTGTAATTTCTAAACAAACTCTATTTGTGTTCTTCAATAAAAGATAGAGAGAGAATTATTTGAGAGTTGATATTCACCTCTTCATCCTCATTCACAATAAATGTATTCATTAGTCATTGAGTTCTTATATCAGAAGAAAATAAAGGACTTCTACTACTAGAACTATCATATTAAGGATCAAAATAAGATGTATTCCCAATTATCTTTTTCTTTTTTTCTTATGTTGTTTCTTTCAAGATGATATACATTTTTTTAAAAATTCAACAAATTTCTTTTTGACTTCATATGACATTTTCTCGCGTGCTCCAATTTTTACATATGTGCATGCCAATTGATCATTAAGTCTCCAATAATTTGCTTATCATGAAATTTATATTTCAAGTTTTTCTATTATTTGCATTTTTTTTGGCATTTTAACTTGAGTATCATATTTTCAACTTTGATATTTTCTTCTTGTCCTATTATCCATTGTAATTGAAAAAATAATAATGACATCATTTAATGGAATGATAATGAACTTAATAATTTAGTCATTATGGAATAGAGAAGTACACATATATGAAGAAAAAAATAATTACAAATGAAATAATCATAAATGAAACATGTGAAACTTTTGTATTTAGACCCATACCTAATGCTATACCTAATTAGCATTGTAAATCTAGCGTGCACAAATTTTTAAAACAAAATTCCATGCTAAACTTACAGCCTCTCTGATTAACCCTATTAAAAAATTACTAGCCTAAAAATAATTGAAATGAATAAGGACTAGCTTAGATTTTTTACATTGTATAAAATTAATATTGCAACTTATCAAATAAATTTATCATGAATCTAATTTAGTATCACAATTTCCACCTTTTCTTGAAACATATGAAATTACAAACTAGCTATTAAGCAAGTTTTGGCAAGTACTATTAATTATTTAGGAAAACGAGTGTTTGCTAGTTACTTCCAAACATTAGGCACACAAATACACACGACAAATATATCTTAGCACATCTAAAACACTTAAACAAAGCAGTGCATTTCAAAGTAACCCATGAAGTGATCATATACTCAACTGCTCATTTAAATTAAATTGCAAAAAAAATGCTTGGAAATGAAAACAAATTTAGTCAGTAAAATTAATAAAATTTTCACAAAAGAACAAAGGTTAAATAAAAATTACTCATAAACCCTAAACCAAATGTATAGAGATAATCATATCACAAGAGAACACAAATTCTTTTTCAAATAATCAAAAACATAAACAAAGTTTTAACAAAGTAATTTAGAAAAAAATTATATAAAAGAAAATATTAAGAATTCTATAAGATAAACTAAAAAAAATTTTTTTTTTTATTCAACCAAAAAATCCTTAAAGAAAATGAAGCTCATAAAGAGGAAGCTGTGGAGAAGGCGAAGATGAAGACGTGGAAGAGGAAAACTCCAATCGACGACGGAGAAGAAGTCGAAGCTCGATAGAGATGCTCTGGAAACTCGACGCTCCTAAGCTTTGGCAAATGGACTATATATCTACTTGGCAAGCATATCTTGGTGGGATCAAATATATGACGGGATTGCTCGATATTGTAATTATCGTGGAACAGCAAGAAGAATATCCGGTTCTTCGAGAATGTGTCATTTTGGGTATTCCGATGATTTGTTTAATCGATACAAATTGTGATCCTGATCTTGCAAATATTTCTATTCCGACCAACGATGATGCTATTGCTTCGATTTGATTGATTCTTACCAAATTAGTATCTGCAATTTGTGAGGGTCAGGAGTTTGATGCTTGATACAGACAAAGTTTGAAACCTAATATTTTGTGATGACTAGCTGTGTTGTGTCATGTGTGCATGTGTAAGAGTATAATATTAGATAAATTATTAATAATATAAATATATAATTAAGAAAATAAGGAGTTGGATGAAGCACCTTATATGCCTCATCACTAAAAGGCACAAGTGTCGCCCGCACTAGGTATGGCTTGTGGCACTCCTAAATCTCGATTTGATACACAACTGAAGGTGCATGTCTTGAATACTCTTGTGGTATATATGATACAAAAAGAACGATCGACGACAAAGAGAAAAATATAATAAGAAAATTTACTTGTTCGAATTTTCATCTTGCAAGGTTTCTTCGTAACTTTTAGGTTCTCCACCATCTGTCAGCAGAATGTAGTTTAAAGTTGGAGAATAACGCTGTGGAGAACATTTAACCCTTTCTGACTTGCTAACTAAAACTGTATGGGTAAACTGCTCTGAAATTTATTGTGTAACAATAAGAGTGGATGCCTCGGATCCACTCTCATTGTCATCTGCATCTCTGTCTTGCACTGTGACATCTGGTAAATCATCAAATCTTACCAACTCAGATTCCTGTAATGTTATTTCAGAAACTGTACTGGACTTGTCCTTATACATAACCTTCTCATTGAAAATCGTGTTCCTGCTCCTTATGATTTTCCGACTCTGATCGTCCCAGAAACGATACCCATGTCTCGTCTCCATAGCCAATGAAATAATATTTCTTTGACATAGCCTCAAGCTTACTTCGAGCATCAGGATTAATGAGAATATAAGAAAAACAATCAAAGTCTTAAGGTGAGAAAATTTTAACACTTTCCCAAGCTAGACTTCTTTAGGTAATTCACAGTTTAATGGAACAGATGGTCCCTTGTTGATCAAATAAACTACAGTACTGACCGCTTCTGCCCAGAAAGTAGGTGGTAGTCCGACATGCAATTTCATGTTTTTAGCCCGCTCATTAATGGTCCTATTCATGCTTTTTGCAACACTGTTTTGCTGTGGTGTCCTTAGAGTGGTTTTCTTTATTCTGATTCTCTGAGTTGCACAGTACTTCTTGAACCCACCATCAATGTACTCACCACCATTATCAGACCTCAAACATTTCAACTTTAAGCATGCCTCTGTCTCAACCATGGCCTTCCAAGTCTTGAACACACTGAATACATTAGATTTATACTTCAAGAAATAAACCCATACCTTTCTGCTATGATTATCAATTAATGTGACGTAGTAACAAGAGCCTCCAAGAGATGTCACTGGAGAAGGTTCTCACACATCTGTGTGTACAAGATCCAGCTTTCCTACATTTGGCGTCTTGCCACTTTTCAAGAAACCGACCTTCCTCTACTTCCCTATAATGCAACTCTCACAGATGCCGAGATCAACTGACTTCAATTTTGGTTGCTTGCCTTTGGACTGAAGTTCCTTCATACCTCTTTGACTCATGTAGCCAAGTCTGCAATGCCACAACTCTGTTGTGTTCTCTGCAACAGTAGTATCAACACTGTTAGATAAACTAGTAGTCATATATAACGTACTTGTTTTCTTACCCCGTGCTAGTACCAGTGCTCCTTTAGTAACCTTCCAGGTGCTATCCGAGAAAACTACTGAATGTCCACACTTATCAAACCACCCAACATAAATAAGGTTCTTCTTCAGTTCCTGAATGCGTCTGACCTTTTGCAGTGTCCACCTGTTCTTGTTTGGTAGTGCAATGTCAATATCTCCCATTCTTACCACGTTTAGAGCTTCTCCATCTGCCAAATATACTTTTTTAAAGTCACCTGCAACATAATTTCGCATCAATTCCTGGTGGAAAGTTGTATGGAAAGAAGCCCCTGAATCCAACATCCAGTCATCAACATAACTATGAACTGCCAGCAGTAATGCATCCTGTGATTCTTCAGTTATCACATTTGTACTGTCATTCTCATTCTTCTTAGGATTCCTGCAGTTTTTCCTTATGTGACTAGTTTTGTCACAATTCCAACAAGTTACTTGTTTACGAGGCCTTGACTTGCTCCTGCTTCTGTTCTTTGATTTTGATCTTCCTCTGTTTGAGTTTTTGTTATGTGATCTCCCTCTAGAATCAACATTTAATGCCAAACTCGAATCTGCAATCTCGTCAGAATTTTTTCTACGCACCACCTCAGTCAAAATCAAATCACGAATATCTTCGTATTTCAATTTATATTTACCTGCAAAATTACTGACAAAAATCCTCATAGCTTCCCATCTATTATGCAATGAAACCAATAAAATCAGTGCACGTATCTCATTATCAAATTCAATTTCCACAGACGATAATTGATTTGTGATAATATTGAAATCATTCAGGTGTTGTACAACAGACGTACCTTCCGCCATCTTCAAATTGAATAACTTCCTTATCAGATATACCTTGTTATTCGCCGATGGCTTTTCATACATACCTGATAGGGATGCCATAAGATCCGCAGTCGTCCTCTCCGCAACGGACCTCGATAGGGTCAATCGAATAACCCCCAATCCAACAGATTCCATTCAGCTTCATCCATCATTTCAGGTCTTTTCCCCAATAACGGAAGATGTAGTTTCTTCCCATAGAGGTAATCTTCTATCTGCATTCTCTAATAACCAAAATCTGTGTCATCGAATTTCTTGATCCCTGAAACCTTCACTTCATCTGCAGTCATTGGCTCTGATACCAGTTGTTGTGGTATATATGATAAAAAAAAAATGATTGACGACGAAGTCAAAAATAGAACAAGAAAACCAACACCCGAAAAACACACACAGATTTACGTGGTTCGACAAATTGTCTACATCCATTGAGTTGCGGAGGATTTTACTAATTGAGGAATTTACACCAGTTGATCGTCTTCAATTACAAGAGTAAACTTTTTCTCTCACTTCTTCATTCTTCTCTCTCTAAATCAAGATACACCGAAGAAAAAGAAAAATCTACACGAGAAAAACCTATTTCTCTTCTGGCGCAAGCCAACAAGAAGAAATCAAGAAGAGCACCTTCTTCTTCCTTCTGCCAAGCACGAGAAGAATCTTTCACGAACTGAAGGAGGCGTGGGCGGAGACGAGTGAGGAGTTCTTGTTTCGCGAGAGACGGATCGTCGGGAGGAAAGCCTTTTTTTTTGCGAACAAGAGAGACAGGAAGCGCGACTTTTGTGTTTCACGAATTGAAAGAATGAATGCAGGCGAAGCTCGCGGGAATGTGGGAGCAGTTATTTATTGATTTTTTTTTCGTTTTTCTGAACAGGGCTCCACCTCATCAAATACTTTTTAAAATAATGATTCTCAAATAATTGGTTTTTGATAAAATGTGATGCCCTCCATTCATTTTCCTACATTTGTTTGGTTTCAAATAGTGGTCATTTGTATGATGAGTATGAAGGTTTAGTTCTTTTGTCAAAGGAATAGTGATAAAAAGTAATTTCCTTGACTATGATCGTAAACCAAAACTAGGTTATAAGTTCAAAAATTTTCCTACATTATTAGTACAACTCTCTTCTTCTAGTAAAACATGTAGAATGTTCACAGGTTAAAAATACTAAATTTATAAATTTGAATTAAGCATCGAAGTTTGTTAATATTTACAATACTGATCATTGCTCAGAACTTAAGAAGCTATGTTAAAGTGTGGATTCAGACTTGAATATGTGCCGAATATAGGGTTTAGCTTGATAGATATCAAAATTTTCAAATTTAAAGTTGTTTTCATTACACGTAGTAAATTTTATTTCCTTTTTTATGATGAAATGATCATCGGAAAACTGTTGAATATTATGAGTTAAAATGAATAACGATTGCTGCTAACTTTATGTGGCATATTTTCTTTTTTCTTATTGTTTGCATACTTAACAATTTAAACAATCTTGAGTGCAGATATAATGCTTTACAAAACTTAATAATATTTTTGACAACCGCATAATTTTGTTAGTTTTTTATATGAGTATAACATTATTATTAATGATTTTTTTTGTAAAAATATGCATTTGCATTAATATATCAAAAAAGTACAAGTGAGACTTGTCATCAACAAGCATAGAGGAAAGTTCCCTATCGTCATCTATATGCATAAAAAAGAATGAACCACTAANGAATGAGCTTTCAAAATGAAGCTAGTGATCTGATGAATGAGCTAGATTTTAACTGGGATATTTATTTATTATCAGTACACTGCATTGTTGATTTCTGCATTGATGAATGAGCTAGATTTTAGCTGGGATATTTATTTGCAATTTATTTGTTATGTTAAGCATATGGTTTTTATGTTTCTTCTCTTCTCCCTACTTGATAATGGAGGGTACTTATAGTGAAGTATGCGTTTGAGCATCTGGAAGTCACTGTCAAGCGGCTTATGCATTTTTCAGAATCAAGAGTGGTAGCTGAAAAACTGCAAGGGTGTAGAAACGGTTATGCAGTTTTTTATTACATGTTCTTCTAGCAACTTAAGTATTTATTTAGATTGATTAGGCGTTTCTAGTGGTTTGAGCTATGATTTGTTTACCAAGAAAGTAAGATGGTGGATTGAAGTCGAATGGCATGTATTAATACATTATTGATGCTTTAATTTGCAAATAAAGCACATTAGTTTCTGGGTCTCTAATGGAAGCTCTTTCAATGAAAACTATCTCAACTCTTTGTTTACACATGGAAAATGGCTTACCTGGGTTCATCTGTGATTGAAGTTCTGTTAAGCTAATTTCTGATGATTGGGCCATGGCAGCTTGGACGGGTTTTGCAGCTGGGAAGCCATTTGCCTGATTTTCTTGAATCAAATAAAGGTTTTTACTTAGCGTAGATTGTTAATTTATGATAATTATTATTCTCTTTAATGCAAATAGGATGCATGTGGAATTCAAGCAAGGGGACAAGTAATGTATACTTAAAGAGCTTGGGAACTGATTCAATTGAATTTTAGCATAATTCAATTTTCACATGCATACCACCAATCTATGCATGAAAGTATATTTTTTTAAGTGGTATGAGAGATTTGGGTGGTATGCATGTAAAAAAAAAAATAATTTTTGGTGCTAGATGTGTAAATACATTGGAATTGATGTTATTCAGCTTGATGAGAAAATTTCAGCTTCAAGAGAAACATCGCTTGAAGAAAAATGGAAGTGATCGCGAATTGATAACATTATTGGAGGACAGTTGATGAGGAGACATCTATCGCCTTCACGTTAAAGACAATCTCTTTAACGTATTTACATCCCTGTGTAAGTAGCAACAAATTAGTTATCTTTTTAATTGATGTTAGGTGTAGATGATGGTCCTTAGATCTCACTATAAATGAGAAAATTTGAAATTAATATTTTTGTGTCACTTATTGAAAACTTTGACATATTTGTGTTTTGTTAGTTTAAAAATATCACAATAAATTCTTCAATATCAATTTCTGGAATGATATTGGAGGCGTGATTTTGAAAAAAACAAATGGCGTGGAACAAGATGTAGGCAATGAAGCCATAACGTTTTTTTAAACCAATTTTAAGATTTTTCAAAAAAAATTTATATGATCGTGTAGAGATTTCTTGATCACTGGATTTTTCAATGTGGTGGAGATAATTTGTTCCTTCCAGGTTCCCTGTTTCACGATATCATCTTTAATCTATGGAGCTTTCTTTTTTCTACTGCAATAGATTGGATTTATTTATTCAAGATTTTGGGTTTGAAATAAGGACCAGTGAATAAGTTGGTTCTTGTTTTTTTTAAAAAATTACATATTTAGCACTTTAAATTGGCCATCTCTATGCAGACCTTATTTACATACTTAACACTTTGAAAGTTCGGTTGCTCTAATATATGCAGGCCATCTTTATGCAGACCTTTGTGGCCTACATGATTGATGAGGATGTGTATATATACTAATGTTAAACCTTCATCATGTAGTTAGAATACAGGAATTCAGTAATGGCAGTAGGAAGTAACACAAAATTCAGTTTATTTTTATTCACCGCTCAATGAGTAAATTAGTGTGCTGTATATATAAGAATTGTGTGATATGTATATAAACCATAATTAATTTCACATATTTACATATCAAACACTACATTTAACTTCATTACATTTATGCGACTCAATTCTTTTGTAAGACGTCCAAAATAATATGCAAATATTCGTAAAACTTCAAAGTTTATGTGTTAGATATGTAAATTCATAAGATTGTGTTGCATATGTGTTCTTATTCATAAACATAAGTTATAAGCACTTTGGGGGCTTACTAAAGTTCCAAAAAAATGATTGTTATACTCTTTTTTTAAACAGTTTTACCAAACAGGGGCAGTATGGTCTTTTTTTTCATAAACAGCTGCCCGACAGCTGGTTTCACACAGTTGTACCAAACAGACAGCCAGTTTCCCCGCAGCTGCTTCCCCACAGCTACTTCCTGGGACAACGCAGCTGCAGCTACGCCAAACAGAGCCTGAGTCTCCAATAATTTTCTTATCATGAAATTTATATTTCAAGTTTATCTATTATTTGCATCTTCTTTGGCATTTTAACTTGAGTATCATATTTTCAACTTTGATATTTTCTCCTTGTCCTATTATCCATTCTAATTGAAAAAAATAATAATGATATCATATAATGGAATGATAATGAAATTAATAATTTAGTCATTATGGAATAGAGAAGTACGCATATATGAAGAAAAAAATAATTACAAATGAAATAATCATAAATGAAACATGCGAAACTTTTGTATTTAGACCCATACGTAATGCTATACCTAATTAGCATTATAAATCTAGCGTGCACAAATTTTTAAAACAAAATTCCATGCTAAACTTACAATCTGTCTGATTAATGCTATTAAAAAATTACGAGCCTAGAAATAATTGAAATGAATAAGGACTAGCTTAGATGTTTTACATTGTATCAAATTAACATCGCAACTTATCAAATAATTTTATCATGAATCTAATTTAGTATCACAACTTCCACCTTTTCTTGAAACATATGAAATTACAAACTAGCTATTAAGCAAGTTTTGGCAAGTACTATTAATTATTTGGGAAAACTAGTGTTTGCTAGTTACTTCCAAACATTAGGCACACAAATACACACGAAAAATATATCTTAGCACATCAAAAACGCTTAAACAAAGCAGTGCATTTCAAAGTAACCCATGAAGTGATCATATACTCGACTGCTTATTTAAATTAATTTGAAAAAATGCTTGTAAATGAAAACAAATTTAGTCAGTAAAATTAATAAAATTTTCACAAAACAACAAAAGTTAAATAAAAATTACTCATAAATCCTAAACCAAATATATAAAGATAATCATATCACAAGAGAACACAAATTCTTTTTCAAATAATCAAAAACATAAATATAGTTTTAACAAAGTAATATAGAAAAAAATTATACAAAAGAAAATATTAAGAATTCTATAAGATAAACTCAAAAAAAAAATTTTTTATTCAACCAAAAATTCCTTAAAGAAAATGAAGCTCATAAAGAGGAAGTTGTGGAGAAGGCGAAGATGAAGACGTGGAAGAGGAAAACTTCAATGACGACGGAGAAGAAGTCGAAGCTCGATAGGGATGCTTTGGAAACTCGAAGCTCCTAAGCTTTGGCAAATGGACTATATATCTACTTGGTAAGCATATCTTGGCGGGATCAAATATATAACGGGATTGCTCGATATTGTAATTATTGTGGATCAACAAGAAGAATATACGGTTCTTCGAGAATGCGTCATTTTGGGTATTCCGACGATTTGTTTAATCGATACAAATTGTGATCCGGATCTTGCAGATATTTCTATTCCGGCCAACGATGATGCTATCGCTTCGATTCGATTGATTCTTACCAAATTAGTATCTGCAATTTGTGAGGGTCAGGAGTTTGACGCTTGATACAGACAAGGTTTGAAGCCTAATCTTTTGTGATGACTAGCTGTGTTGTGTCATGTGTGCATGTGTGCATGTGTAAGAGTATAATATTAGATAAAATTTATTAATAATATAAATATATAATTAAGAAAATAAGGAGTTGGATGAAGCACCTTGATGCATATGCCTCGTCACTAAAAGGCACAAGTGTCGCCCGCACTAGCTAGGATTATAGCTTATGGCACTCCTAAATCTCGATTGGATACACATTTGAAGGCGCATGTCTTGAATACTGTTGTTGTATATATGATAGAAAAAGAAAGATCGACGACGAAGTGAAAAATATAATAAGAAAATTCACTTGCTCGAATTTTTATCTTACAAGATTTTTTCGTAACTTTGAGATTCTCCACCATCTGTCAGCAAAATATAGTTTAAAGTTGGAGAATAACATTGTGGAGAACGTCTAGCTCTTTCTGACCTGCGAACTGCAACTGTAGGGGTAGACTGCTCTGAAACTGACTGTGGAACAATAGGATTGGATGCCTCGGTCCACTCTCCTCGTCATCTGCATCTCTGTCTTGCACTGTGACCTCTGGTAAATTGTCAAATCTTATCAATTCAGATTCCTGCAGTGTTGTTTCAGAAACTGTACTGGATTTGTCCTTGTACATAACCTTCTCATTGAAAATCATGTTCCTGCTCCTTATGATTTTCCGACCCTGATCATCCCAGGAATGATGCCCATATGCCTCGTCTCATAGCCAATGAAATAACATTTCTTTGACATAACCTCAAGCTTACTTCGAGCATCAGGATTAATGAGAATATAAGAAAGACAATCAAAAGTCTTAAGGTGAGAAAATTTTACCTCTTTTCCACTCCAGACTTCTTCAGATAATTCACAGTTTAATGGAACAGATGGTCCTCTGTTGATCAAATAAACTGCAGTACTGACCGCTTCTGCCCAGAAAGTAGGTGGTAGTCCGACGTGTAATCTCATGCTTCTAGCCCGCACATTAATGGTCCTGCTCATGCGCTCTGCAACACCATTTTGTTGTGGTGTCCCTAGGGTGGTCTTCTCTATTCTGCTTTTCTGAGCTGCACAATACTCCTTGAACGCACCATCAATGTACTCTCCACCATTATCAAACCTCAGACATTTCAGCTTTAAGCACGTCTCTGTCTCAACCATAGCCCCTTCCAAGTCTTGAACACACTGAATACATCAGATTTATACTTCAAGGAATAAACTCATATCTTTCTATTATGATTATTAATTAATGTGACGTAGTAACGAGAGCATCCAAGACATGCCACTGGAGAATGTCTCTACACATCTGTGTGTACAAGATTCAGTTTTCCTGCCTTTGGCTTCCTGTTACTTTTCAAGAAACCGACCTTTCTCTTCTTTCCCATAATGCAATTTTCACAGATGCCGAGATCAACTGACTTGAGTTCTGGTAGCTTGCCTTTGGACTGAAGTTCCTTCATACCTCTTTGACTCATTTGACCAAGTTTGCAATGCCACAACTCTGCTGTGCTCTCTGCAACAGTAGTATCAACACTGTTATATAAACCAGTGGTCATATATACCGTACCTGTTTTCTTACCCCGGGCTAGTACCAGTGCTCCTTTAGTAACCTTTCATGTGCTATCCGAGAAAAATACTGAATGTCCACACTCATCAAGCTGCCCAACAGAAATAAGGTTCTTCAGTTCATGAATGTGTTTGACCTTTTGCAGAGTCCACTTGTTCTTGTTTGGAAGTGCAATGTCAATATCTCTCATTCTTACCACGTTCATAGCTTCTCCATCTGCCAGATATACTTTCCCAAAGTCACCTGCAACATAATTTCACATCAATTCCCGATGAAAAGTTATATGGAAAGAAACTCTTAAATTCAACATCCAGTCATCAACATAACTATGAACTGCCAGCAGTAATGCATCCTGTGATTCTTCAGTTACCACATTTGCACTGTCATTCTCCTTCTTCTTAGGATTCCTGCAGTTCCTCTTTATGTGGCCAGTTTTGTCACAATTCCAACAAGCTACTTGTTTATCAGGCCTTGACTTGCTTCTGCTTCTATTCTTTGATTTTGATCGTCCCCTTTTTGAGTTCCTGTTATGTGATTTCCCTCTAAAATTAACATTTAGTGCCGAACTCGAACCTGAGATCTCGTCAGAATCTTTCCTTCGCACCACCTCAGCCAAAATCAAATCACGAATATCTTCGTGTTTCAATTTAGATTTACCTGCAAAATTACTGACAACCATTCTCATAGCTTTTCAGCTATTAGGCAATGAAACCAATAAGATCAGTGCATGTATCTCATCATCAAATTCAATTTTCACAGACGATAATTGATTTGTGATAGTATTGAAATCATTCAGGTGTTGTACAACAGACGTACATTCCGCCATCTTCAAATTGAATAACTTTTTCACCAGATATACCTTTTTATTCGCCGATGACTTTTCATATATACCTGACAAGGCTGTCATAAGATCTGCAGTCGTCCTCTCCTTGACGACATTGTGAGAAGCGGGGTCAATCGAATAACCCCCAGAACATGTCGATCCAACAGATTCCATTCAGCTTTTTCCATTCTTTCAGGTCTTTTCCCCAATAACGGAAGATGAACTTTCTTTCCATAGATGTACTTCTCTATCTGCATCCTCCATTAACCAAAATCTGTAACATCGAACTTTTTGATTCCTGAAATCTTCACTTCATCCGCAGTCATTGGCTCAGATACCAGTTGTTGTGGTATATATGATAGAAAAAAAAACGATCGACGACGAAGTGAAAAATAGAACAAGAAAACCAACACCAGAAAAGAACACACAGATTTATGTAGTTCGGCAAACTGCCTACATCCATGGAGTTGCAGAAGATTTTACTAATTGAGGAATTTACACCAGTGGATCATCTCCAATTACAAGAGCAAACTCTTTCTCTCACTTCTTCACTCTTCGCTCTCTAAATCGAGATACACCGAAGAAAAAGAAAAACTTACAAGAGAAAAACCTATTTCTCTTCTGCCGCAAGCCAATAAGAAGAAATCAAGAAGAGCACCTTCTTCTTCCACTATCTTCTTCTTCCTTCTGCCAAGCACGAGAAGAATCTTTCACGAACTGAAGGAGGCGTGGGAGGAGATCGGAGAGGAGTTCCTGTTTCGCGAGAGACGGATCGTCGGGAGGGAAGCCTTCTGTTTTGCGAACAAGAGAGATGGGAAGCGCGACTTTTGTGTTTCGCGAACTGAAGAAGGCGAGACTTCTCTGTTTTGCGAACTGAAGGACCGAAAGCAGGCGAAGCTCGCGGGAATGTGGGAGCGGTTATTTATTGATTTTTTTTTTCGTTTTTCTGAACCGGGCTCCACCTCAACAAGTACTTTTTTAAATAATGATTCTCAAATAATTGTTTTTTGATAAAATGTGATGCCCTCCATACATTTTCCTACATTTGTTTGGTTTCAAATAGGGGTCATTTGTATGATGAGTATGAAGGTTTAGTTCTTTTGTCAAAGGAATAGTGATAAAAAGTAATTTCCTTGACTATGATCGTAAACCAAAACTAGGTTATAAGTTCAAAAATTTTCCTACATTATTAGTAAAACTCTCTTCTTCTAGTAAAACATGTAGAATGTTCACAGGTTAAAAATACTATGTTTATAAATTTGAATTAAGCATCTAAGTTTGTTAATATTTACAATACTGATCATTGCTCAAAACTTAAGAAGCTATGTTAAAGTGTGGATTCAGACTTGAATATGTGCCGAATATAGGGTTTAGCTTGATAGATATCAAAATTTTCAAATTTAAAGTTGTTTTCATTACACGTGGTAAATTTTATTTCCTTTTTTATGATGAAATGATCATTGGAAAACTGTTGAATATTATGAGTTAAAATGAATAATGATTGCTGCTAACTTTATGTGGCATATTTTCTTTTTTTTTATTGTTGGCATACTTAACAATTTAAACAATCTTGAGTTCAGATATAATGCCTTACAAAGCTTAATAATATTTTTGACAACCACATAATTTTGTTAGTTATTTATATGAGTATAGGATTATTATTAATGATTTTTTTTGTGAAAATATGCATTTGCATTAATATATAAAAAAAGTACAAAAACTATGCATGTATGCATCTATGATGTACAAAAGTGAGACTTGTCATCAACAAGCATAGAGGAAAGTTCCCGATCGTCATCTGTATGCATAAAAAAGAATGAACCACTAAGGGCGCGCTTGACATAAAAATGGGTAGCCCTATTACACCACTAAGGGTGTGCTTGACATAAAAATGGGTAGCCCTATTACAGTCTCTAGAAATATTCAAAAATAGAGCTTGTTTGAAGTTGAAAAGAAAAAGAAACTCCATCCCAAGTTGTGGTTGGAGCTTACAAACATCTTATTTGATGAAGAATCTAAGGAATTGCGTAATGTTTGTAATGTCCCCTTCAATGATAATACCTTTAAGGTCAAATTTCCATGGCTGGCAAAGTTGGAGAGATTTCACTGCCAGAAGTTCAACTNATACATTCTCTAGAAATATTCAAAAATAGAGCTTGTTTGAAGTTCAAAATAAAGACACACTCCATCCCAAGTCGTGGTTGGAGCTTCCAAACATCTTATTTGATGAAGAATCTAAGGAATTGCATAATGTTTGTATTGTCCCCTTCGATGATAATACCTTTAAGGTCAAATTTCCATGGCTGGCAAAGTTGGAGAGATTTCACTGCCAGAAGTTCAACTTGGGAGCTATCCTAATGTTCATAATTTTGTCCCATAGCCATGATGCCTCCAAAATCATTCCGAATGATTGCTCCCGTACCCTCAACCTTGGAACGAAGAAGTGCCCCATCGACGTTCATCTTTAGCCGCTTGGTAGAAGAAGAAAGAATTGACCCGGTAGGGCGACAAGCATCCCATTGCCCCCGAAATGGGTAAATATTTGTCTTAGTGAGGGTCTTGATAGTTGTAGCAACAATTATTGTTGGTGTCCCGTAATTTCAGTTGTGAATCTTGCCATTGCAAGCCCGCCGACAATGATGGATAGTGTAGCAGAAGCAAGGAGCATGAACACTTCTGTAGCTCTTCAAAGTACTGAGATTCTTGAGAGCTTCCTAGAAATTGTTGTAAGTGGGTAGCCCAAATCCCTAAGTTTGCAAAAACAATTAGAAATAAGATGATCCTGGTCTTCATCATTGGAGCAGCTCCACGAGCAAGCAAGGGTGTCCGCTAGCTCCTTTTAGGAAGCCAACACCAAGTAGGGGTGGAATCCTGGGAAAAACTCCACCAAAACATATGTTCCCGAGGGTTCAATTGCAGCTTCGCAAGACATTCGTGGTTGTTCCCATGCTGTGTAAACATTACCTCGTAAGCCAGCGGATTACAAATTATTGAGCAGAATGCAGATTATTGAGCTCAATCTGGTGCTCATGAAGATCACGATGAATTTGGACTTGCTGAATCTTGTCAATTAAATCCTTACCAAAATAATATCCAAGGGCATTATGCTTTCAGCTGCCATTTTAAATGAAGCTCAAGACCCATTCACCTTCCAGCTCATGCACACTACATGGGCAAGACCACTTGTTGATGGGCATATAAAAAATCCACGCATAGTTAATGGCTTTCACAGTTGGCAATTTTCTATCTCGTGATGGGCTGTAGAAATTGCATACCTTCACATATAATCTTCCAGATGATTGAAGTGGTACGGTCGTGGTGTTGGAAGGAGGAAGCGTGACCTGACCCGCTAGGGATGATTTGCGATTACCCCATGCGTTAATTTTGGTAGGAGCTTTGTCTAAGAAATTAGAGAAATCAGCTTTAGAGAGCTTCCTTAAGGCGAGTTTGATACTCAGGTGATCAAGACCTTCCACTTTTTTTGAAGGTTAGGAACCAATATGCGACACATTTTTCCAAATGATGGTGGCTCGACTAAGGGCCTGTTTGGGGCAGCTTAAATGTGCGGCGGCTTTTTTAAAAATGCCACCTTACTGTTTGTTTTCTGCGTTTTACCCAAGTTTCAGAAAACGTCGTTTTTATGTTTGTATTATACGTGGACCGCGGGTATATCCCCGCGATCCGCGTTTGGGCTCCAATCTCTTACTCTGCTACCCTCGCAACACTTTCCCCGCAGCCGACCTTCCTTCAAACTCTTGGCGTCGATCCTGCCTCCGAAGTCGCTCCGCTCCTCCCTCCTTTCCCCCATTTTTCCGAGAGATTTCAGACGATCCATGTGTTCTATGCGGTGAATCTGGAAGTGTTTTGTGGCTAAAAACCTAGATCCAGTTTTGGAGAAACAAGTATTGCCGGTAAAAATGTAGGTCCATTGTTATTGTGAAATGTTTGAAGCATCGAGAGGGTTTCCTTCTCCATTCCCTATCCCTAACCTTTCTTCGAATTGCCTAAAGTTTTATTGTTATTTATCGAAATTTTTTTGCGTGTTTTGTTCGTATGTGTCTATGCTATTCATAATTTGAGACATCTTGCTGTGCGTCTCACTTATATTCGAAGATCTATAAGCGGTCTTCATTATCTGCAGTTCATATTCTATAAGATGGTATTTTTGGGGTTTTCTTGCCCGACAATGACAGTGATACCATTACTTGCATTTATCGAACAATATATTTTAAAGTGTACATGTTATTGGGAATTATATCAAGTTAATATTCTATGCTCTCTAGAATTGATAGTTGGCATATACAGTCTCTGTTTTGGATGGATTGTTGGTAGAAGGGGTGTATGTAAATATATGCACGATGGATAGTTGGCAGATGTTTTATTTTTAATGTTCCCTTTACCAAGTTTTATTTGGGAGCCCCCTATATGCCTAAAAAAATCTTTTTAGAGATATTTGAAGAGGGTATCAAAAATGATTATTTTTGGTTTTAACGTTATTCTCATATGTTAACTACAATCAAGTTTAGAGGCTTGCATATCTATAGAGCTTTGTTGAACATGATATAATTGGATAGTTATTGTTAGCTCTTACTATTGCCCAATGGTGTGGGAAAAAATAATGTTACAAGTTATGCTCTCATCCTATATTCCTTTTTTTTTTGGTGATGGATAAATATCAAAGCTGCAATTTTATTGTGCAATGCTTCTTTCTTTAAATATTTGCTTTGATTCATATGAATCTTGAGTGGGTGTTCTTTGCTGCTAGTTAATGATTTTGTGACATCTGATATCTTATAAGGAACTTGATGTTATCATTTCATACTACTTGTGGTTCTGTAGCGTTGCGTATGGTTTCATTGGTGAGAAAAAAAAAGATTTCATATATGATGGTTATATCAAAAACACATTTCTGTTTTACCAATATATCAATATATATTTTAATTCATAATCATTGTGCATTTTTTTTACATATGCAAATTCCATCTCTTCATTGACTCATTTCCAGTCATAAATGCCTTCTTACCATCCGTTCATGTGACAGTAAAAAATGAGTAAATCTGAAGTCTACGGATCATCGGCTATGTGGGATAGAGAGACTACTAATATTTTTTGTGATCTATGCACGAGGCAGGTCAAATTGGGAAATCGACCCACAACTTATTTTAATAAAGAAGGTTGACAGAATATCACAACTAAATTCAAGGAAATAACTGAAAGAGATTACAATATAATGAAACTAAAGAACTAATGGGACCAATTAAAAAATGATTGGAAATTTTGGAAAGAGCTTAAAAGGGGATCAACTGGATTGAGATGAGATCCAGTAAATCAGACAAGATCCAGTAAATCGGACAATTGATGCACCTGAGGAATGGTGAGCAAAAAAGTTAGCGGTAATTACATCACTACTTCAACTTAATTTTGGAGACAAATGTTTTGAATATTGATTAGATTTTTGTTGTTATAGACAGTGCCAGTGGCAAAAAAGGTCAAATTGACTAGAATTGAACTAGCTTTGGAGGAGAAGTTGGATGACATGTTTACTCGTGTTGTAGCAACAGGAGCTCATTTTTTCACCTTTAATGAGCAGGGTTTCGCAAACCTAGCATAGGATATGGAAACCAAGCATATAGGTGATTCAGGAGAAGGTCCCAGCCAAATCCACACAGATATCCAATCCACTGGTGGAACAAAGCGCCCCCGACTTACAAAAAATAAAAAAAGGCTTTGCATTTGTTAGAGTTTCTATTGAGACATTAATTGAAACTTGCAAAAATAATTCCAAAACGGCGATGGATAGCACAATCCAGGAGTGTGTTAAGATCCTTAACACATATCCTGGTATTAAGGAAAACCAGGATATGTATGTTAAGTATGTCAAGTTGCTAGGGAACTCTACCCGCAGACAGTTCTTTGAGACTTTGGACCCAGAATTCCGTCTACCATACTTGCGCTCTTTTATGAAAGATTGAATGCTATTTATGTTACTTCATTACTATTGCTGGGTTACATTGACTATTTGTTTTATAGACTCCTATCTATTTATGTCTTATGTGCTATTTATGTGATGGACTCGTTATATGTATTGTATTTTTTTCAAGCATGAATATGTTGTCTACATATCAAACTTTGAGTGTTTAGGTATGCAAATATCAATGAATTGTGCGGCATGTATGTAAATTTCTCTATGTTTTTCTTGCATGTAGTCTATGTATCGTTACCGTTGTCTAATAATATTTGTTATTTTGTTTAAAAATCTATCTTTTTTCCAGATTTTATATTATGGATGAAGGACAAATTGATCAAATCTAGATTTTATGTTGTCGTAAGCCTGTAGTGATGATTGTAATATTTTTAAGTTGTCGTAAGCCTGTAATCAGATTTGGGTGGGTCCTTGTTCTTTCTTCTGTCTTACCACATCTCTGTATTTGGGATAAGGAAAACATGGCATTGATATGCGCATGACTTATTATGTTAGCAAATAGTTATTTCTTTAAAAGTGAGGTTCAGGAATACTTCTGTACTGTAAAGTTGAAGTTGAAGTTGATATAATTTACATGCATTGCGATTTATGAAGAAAAACTGAAGTTGATGGAATGATCATTTTAATACTGAGCATAAACTTGCTATTTGGAATTAATGGGCATCTATACAAAACATATTTCTGTTATATTTTTTATGTCTATTACTTTTATTGATATAATAGTAGAGCACCTTGGATGACCAAAGAACTTTGTTGCAACCATTGCTTCCACACTTTGGTAAGTTGATTTTTTTCTTATTCCGTCATAGTTTTTAACTGATATGCTTACTTTTTTAATAATTACAGGACAATGAGCTCGAGATATTCAGGGAAGTCAGGGCAAGTGATGTGCCGATGTGGACTACCGTCATTGCTACTCATGTCACGGCAGACACATAGCTATTGACGACAATTCTACAAGTGTCTGCGGTGGGGACAAGGACTAGAAGACTGCAAATTCTTCAGGTGGGCCGACAGTGCAACTCTTTTTAGGATATCCCAATTGGACACAGCTGTCAGGAGTTCGATAGTACCACAATGGGAGACCACTGCATGTGGTTCGAGTTCTTCCATTTCTACGATATCCCAGTCGGACAGGTTTGCTCGAGATTTTGAGGTATTAGAACCGGGCAACATTCGTCGTGATGTGCTTTTACATTTTAAAGTCAATATTGTCATATTTTTCATTGTAGTTTTAACATGTTATTTTTTCTTTTTTTTGGTCATATTATAATTCATATTAGTGTATAAATGTAGACTTCACTTTAGTAGATGTCCCCCGTGCTTATTATGATGTAATCAGAACTTTTTGAGTTATATAAATGTTATTCAATTCTTTTACATTTTCATATTGTGAAATTTGAGAAAATAATAAATTCTGCCACTCAAATTATTAATTTAACTAAAAAAATTTGCAAATAAGCTGTTTACACAAGATACAAACTAAAAAACTAAACAACTTATTTAAAACAGGGGCACAATGATCATTTTTCCAGAATAAGCTGTTTACCAGACGCACAAACCAAACAACCAGCAACTTATCTGGATCAGCTGCTCATCAACAGATTGTTAGAATCAGCTGTTTATCAGCAGAAGCTGGATAAGCTCCAGCTGCCCTAAACAGACCCTAAATAATACAATAGATTTTGCAGAATTGACCCTTTGGTCGGTCCAATTGCAATAATCTCGCACAATTTTCATAAGAGTCTTGGTTGCGGACATAGATGCTTCCGAGAAGACAATGATGTCGTCAGCATATAACATATGTGATATGTGTTTGGGGGAGAGGTTCTTACTGATTTTGATGCGCCTCATTAGCTTGGAGAGAGCTTTAGATGGGAGTTCCAAGCATAAAATAAATATGGTGATACGAGGCAACCTTGTCGAAAACTGCACTCCGCCTTGATCCAGGGTGATTGTTTACCATTAGTTCATAAAGTAAAGGGAGGGTTCTCTACAGGCTCCAAGTTTCGGGCAACCCCAACCATCGAGAATGTCCTGGAGAGTTTGCTAACTCATCTTGTCATATGCTTGTTCCATATTGTTCTTAATGGTCATGAGGCTGCTTTTAGCCATTGAGTGTTGTGCTTATTTATTATCTCTTGTGCCACCAAAAAATGATTAGAGATATATCGCTAAAGAACAAAGACGCCTTGCTCCTCGGAGATTAGGAACGGTAGTGTTCCTTTGAACCTGCTAACAAGCAGGGTCACCACCTTATAAATAGTAGCGCGAAGGCTGATAGGCCTAAACACATTCGGGGACTCTGTTGGTGTCTTTTTTGGAACAAGAATAACAAGAGAATTCTTGCAGCTATCAGGCATACACATGGTTGCAAAGAATTCATGAGTAGCAATTAGGACCTCTTTATGAATGATGGGCCAAAAATATTTATAAAAGGAGGTGGTGATTCCGTTAATTCCTTGGCCAGTTACGTCCCATCTCATTAATGGCCTTCCAAATCTCCTCATCACTGATCAACACAATGAGCTGGTTGGAGAAATCAACGAGTGTTTGTGTGGAAGGCTACAGGTTTGGCCATTCATCAAGTTGTATGGGGGTGTGATGCCACTTTTTAGAAAAATAATTGTTGAAATTTAGAATAATATGACATCCTTTATGGTTTCATTGATATGAACCAGAGTATAAATAACCCTTACAAGAATCTTATAATAGAAAAAATAATAAAAAAAAATGATATGAAAGGAAAGATATATCACCTAATTTCTCCAATAATTAATTCATATTAATTATTAGGAGATATATGAAATAACATAAAATAGTAAAACAAATAATTCCTAATCAAAGAAAAAAAAATATAAAATAGGAAATGAAATATCTTCTTATATTAAGAAAATAATTTATTTCTCATAACTTCTTATAGGAACAAATTATTTCCTATTATAATTTTAATACTCCCCCTCAAATTTGGAATGCATACTAATAATTCCTAGCTTGCTGAGTAGTGAAGAAAATTTGGTCGTTTGGATTATCGAGTTTGCTAGATTCAAGTGTGGTTGAATTTTTTATTTTGCCTGTCATATCTTTCTGCGTAGAAGAGAGATTCAGGTTTGGCTAAATTGTTGGATTCATACTTGGCTAAATTTTGAGTTTTTTCTGCCATATATTTCGACGTAGAAGAGATATTAAGACTTGCTGAAATTTGAGTTTTGCAGGGAAAAATACAACATACAAGAAAACTAACTTTTAGGTTGTCGCGGTTGTCGTTGGATGCGGAAAAGAAACATGTAAATCACACCCAGTAAATTCTGTTGACAGAGAAAGCAACAGAAGAAAGGGCGGCTGGAAACAGATCTCCCTCTGACGCTTGGGCCATGAAATAAAAAAATACTACAGGAGAAATGATCGTCCGGAAACATAGCTCCCCATGACGCTTTGGCAGGAAAAAAAATACTGCAGAAGGGTCGACGATGGATTTTGTCGGCATTGTTCGATCCACGACAGCGATATCTCCGACGAGCTGATGATGAGGCGGGTGGTGGCATCGCTGGTGTCGCCCTAGCTAGAGCCCCATCGCTGGTGCCGACATAGGTGGATACAACGCAAGAATTTTTTGGATGGTTTGTGGTGATGTCTGGCCATACTCCAAAGCTTGTTTGCCATTATGGTTTTTTGGGAGCTGTATACAGAAGTGAAGATCCCTCGACTTTCTGAAAGACCTCGGAGAAGGAGATTCCTCCAAAACTTCAACCCGTGCATTTCTAGGCTATGGCGGTGGCAACAAGCTTCTAGTCGGATCCGAAAAGTTAGGAGTGCTAGGCAGATGGTCCCTCCCCATCATCTGTTGCGGTATGCTGATTGGAGGAGTCTCTGATCGCAATCTAGCCTGCAATGCATTTGCCGCATTGGTAGGCAGAGATGGAGTAGGAGAGTCTGAGAACGGAGGCAAGAGCTTATACTCCTCAAATCTGAAGCTACCCATTCTATTTTCAGATCTGTATCCATTGAAATCTATTCATGGAACACGATTAATGGGTGAAATCGATAAATTGGGTTAAAAGCTACGGTGCGGAGGGGGGCTAAGATAGCCCTCGTGAGGGCTGCGACTCGATTTATATGGTTCATCATATTGATACTTGTGGCAATTGCTACAGTAAGTTCATCGTGCAAAATTCAGATTTCCGCACGACGGATTCTGGCATATCCAGTCACCTTCCCTTGGTGACAAATTTGGATCATTTATGTGGACAAACTCTCCTCCATACGAGGACATTATAGGTGCGGTTGAATCGATCCCTCTCGTGTATGGTCTGCTGCCTCTCCCAAAGGTAGGGGTGAGAAGTCGCAAAACCTGCCACCTCCTCCTCTCCCTCACATTCCACGACCTGAACGTGGTTCGCGAGGGTTCCTAAAATCTGGTTCAAAATAACCATCATCCACCCTTGGCTGGTGCAGCGGTGAAATAGAATATGGACGTTGTATGTGGCCTGGATCATTTTGAAACCTTTGAAACCGTGGATGGAACGCCAGAGGGGGCCCGCGCCGTCGAAGGCCAATGGCAGAACCACGACGCTGTAGACCAGGTTGAGGCGCACTGTGACAGAGTCTGTCAGGAGGCCTCCAACGATGCAGTGGCGAGTAGTCCCCAGGGCATCGTCTGGACGACGAAGAATCACATGGATGAACATCTTGAGGATGCGCGGACCCGGAGATGGCGATAGGGATAGCACCTCTAGTTCGGACTCCGAGGCAACATCGAGATCGAACTCATCTGAGCGCATCTCTGTGATTCTTTCCATGGCTTCTGTAAGTTGACGAGGCGGCGGAGAATTAGGGATTTGGAGAAGAAGAAAAGTTCGTCATTTTAAATATTAAGATGAGTGTCCCTCCCTTCCTGCATAAAGGATAACAGGAAGGGAGTCCAACAATTTTCAAAGGACTGGTGGCTAGGGTACGAAACCTTATTCTGATACAATGTTGAAATTCAGAATAATGCGGAATAATTTATTGTTTCATTGATATAAACGGGGGTATAAATAATCTTTACAAAAATCCTATAATAGGAAAAATAATAAAAAGGAAATGATATGAAAGGAAAGATATATGACCTAATATCATCAATAATCAATTTATATTAATTATTAGGAGATAAAGGAAATAACAAAAATTTCATAATCAAAGGAAATAAATATAAAATAGGAAAGTAAATATCTCATTATATTAAGTAAATAATTTATTCCTCATAACTTTTTATAGGAATAAATTATTTCCTATTATAGTTCTTAACAAAAATAAGGTCATGAAGGCATTCGCAAAGCTTTCTTGATCATGAGAGAAGCAGCCATCAGAAATGTTGATGCGGTTAATGCGATTGTATTTATACCGTGGCAAAGCAATGGAATGAAAAAGCGAGAGTTGAAGTCCCCCTCATTAAGCCAACGAACTTTGGCCCGTTGTTGCCATCAAGAAGCAATATTTGCAAGAGCAAAATTGAGCTCATTGTCATAAGTCTTCAAATTGTTCTCATCGGATGGTTGGAGGCCCTCACTGGAGCATTCTTTCTCTTAGAGTTTTTTTCAGCTTCAAGGAAAGTTTTCCGCTGTTGACACTTTGCATCATGTTCTTACTCCAATATTGGAGAGCTTTGAACGTTCTTTTGCTTTTTCTGTACATTACATCAGCCCCATTGCCAAAGTCATTTTTGCTCCAGGATTTTTGCACTATGTGCCACGCGGTAGTAACTGAAAGCCGCATATCCTCAAATCAAATTATATTTAGCAACTGAAACTTCGGTTGTTGGATCTCAAGATTGATCGGACAATGATCTGAAGTAATGCACAATAAATGCTTAGTAGTAGTATTTGGAATGATTTCGCGTCAGCAAGGATGTGGTTGTGTCTAATGATTCATTATTTATTTCAACATCCCAGATGTTTGATTCTTTCCCTTAACATATACTTTCTCAAAAAGATTTATAGAAGATTAGATAGGTATTTTTTGACACACATGTCAATTTTTGTATGCAAATATGTTTTTTGAAAGTTTTATTAAATCTTTTATTCATTGTGCTTTGGCAATGCTCAAGTTTAAGGAGCTGTATTTGGAGAGCAAATGCTGATGACATCATTGTGTTTACTTATTCCAATGATTTAGTTTAAGAAGTGATATGTTGTGAGCTACTGAGCATAGCCCAGCACAAAATCTTATCTACAGCATTGATTCCTTTTATTCAAGGTTAAGTTCTGCAGTCCTGGTGGACCAATCAAGGGATTGAAGAATGCTAGTTTTTGTTATCAAAATGCATAACCCGATAATCTGTAGCAATATGCATGCATAACACATGACACACATAAAATTACAACCTATACTCTCCCTTGACAAAGAGACCCTTGATATATAGAATGAACTAGGATGTAATCTATGATGTCATATACTTGAGATATAAACCACATGCCTTCAATTTTTTTTTTTTAAGAAAGCAGAAATTGAGAGAAGGAAATTAGCAAGTATAGAGCTTGAACGATTAGAAAATAAATTGATGCGAACATGTTTTGCCATCCTTTGGTTTTGCTTTAAGCAAAAAATTGTAAATAAATTAACAGATTGTTTTGAGATTCCTACAATGTCTTAACGATATGGTCAATACAACTGACACTTCTTCTGGTAGGTTGGAGATCACATATTGTTCTTAAAGATAAGTAGTTAGCATTGAATGAACTCTAAATATCTTGGGATTGAAACCTTTCAAAAGCTTTAACTGATATAAACAGAAAGAGAGGGATAACAGAGAAACAAATGAACTCCACGAGGAAATTATATTATTTCAAAAGAAAGAGATTTGGTGGAAAATACCTCATTTCCGTGGAAATCATACCAATGATATAATAAGCTTTTGGCTTTCATAAGACAAAATGCTATTATCTTCCTTTCAAAATTTTAAAAATTCATTAAAAGTTTGTTGAGGTAAGCCACAGTATCTTCTTAAATAGCTTTAAGTTGCAAACAAGATCCTAAAATAGCTTACTAAAAGCTCTAAATGAATAAATAAATACATTGAGGCTTTTTAAGAACTGATATAGTTCAGTTTATCTGCATTGTGGAAAATATGCACAATAAACTCAATGACTTCATACATCACATTCCCTGATTACCTTCTTTCATATGGTTTTCCTTTCG
>JXCR01146445.1:45068-62427 GCA_002079205.1 Phalaenopsis hybrid cultivar
CTCTAAGGGAATTGTTTATGTTGCCGGAAAGAAGCACTACTTTGGGGTTGGTGGAGGAACAAGGCAGTTTATAAATTTGGTTGCCGCAGATGGTGAGTTGGTAGTTAAACCAGCAGGCTCATAACAATATTCAAATGCTCTGATTTTCCTAATTTTTCATTCCATATTTTGAATTAATCCGCTGCAAAAAAATGTGAACTTAATGGAGTTCAATTATGGTTTTACATTTTCAAAGGTTGCAAGTCATGTGCGAAGTGTATATTATATTTAATTCCCTCACTAAAGATCATCAGACCCATTAATTCTAAATGTTATCATCTGGCCTCATGTTTTTAAAAGCATTTAACCTTTCAACTTTTTCTAGCCAAAATGAAGGAACTGGATGGATGCCTATGCCCAGTTTTTAGTTATTTTCATCATATTGGCAGATTCTTTTTGTTCATCAACTCCTATAATTTAATGTCTCATGTTTTGTTTGCTTTTTGCCTGCTAAGAATAATATTGTTGGTTGAATTCCTTTGCTTTTTAACTGTTGTTTGTTTCTTCAGGTCAAATGAAACCTTTATTGCTTGCTGAGGTTGCTGATGGTTCTTCAAATGTTCGTGAAGTGTGGAAACTTTCAAACGAATAGAACTCAATACTGAAGAATTCTTCTCATGTTGTTTCTTACATTTTCTGTCACACTCCTCTTAATCTATGATTTCTAAGCCTTCTAATGTTCCGAAGAAAAATTGAATAGTTAAAACTTTTTAAACAATTTCATTCAGAACTGTTGACTGTCCGCAATGAACTTCTTTGTTTACCCTATTCATTAAATACTTGATAATTGTAATATTCCGTTGTTTCAATGCCTTGCTTTTTTTTTTAAAGTATTTGAGAATGCTTTTAATTTTGTCATGTTTTCTATATTTTTCGGCAACACTATCAACCTTTTATTCCTTGCATTACTTTCTTACTACCTCTTATGAGAGTGATAAGGTTTACTTGGCAATTTGCATTTGCTAAGGCCATATGTTTTACTTGCTAAAATAATATGGGCATGACAATTGATATTAGAGCTTTAGGTTTGACATTTCAATGAAGGATCAAACATTCAGCTCTGAGGTCGCTAATGTAGAGTCATCTCAATCATTATGGGGACTTGAAGAATAATGTGAAATGACAGTATCAAAGAAATAAGATAAGTCCAATGAATTACTTTTTAGATTGGAGGCATGCTTGATTCAGGTAGGACAAGATAGGGTGATGCGGATGCGCATATGAACGATCTAGGAAAATGGGTGGAAAGCTTAAAGGCATGCATTGCCTAAATTCCTGTAGGAATACGTGAAGACTTGGCAAGACTATAAGCCATTACGGATGAGGTCGTGACATAAGTAACTCAGATGTGAGAGGCTCTTCAATTAGAACTAAATAGGGCGCTTGCTTAGTTGAAGGTAGCACCAAGGTAACTAAAGGAAGCATGAGGGGGCAACCTTGTGCAAGAAGGCAGTCCTAACTAGCCCTGTTATACTTGTGATGAAATCCTAACAACTTTACATCTTGAAGACATAATTTGCAGGTAAGAGCAATGCTCAGAATGTCGATAACTTCCTATAAATGCTTGAACAATGTCTCTGTGCTGTTAAAAAGTTAGAGGAATGATCTAATATCAAGAATAAAACATTTTGTCTCATAGAACTGCTATTCTATTATGGTGATGTTGGTAACAAGACATGAGGGGAACCTATATTATCAACACATTTCATGCCTTCAAGTTTGGGCTAATGAATCAATTTTACCCAAATAATGTTGGGAGGAGGCATGTGGCCACCTACAGACTCGAGCAATTTGGGAGTATACAAGATAATTTCAAGGACGCTATAACCTTGTTTTAGAAATCCTTGATATGTACTAAAAAGTTACTATATTTTTTTTTTCTCATGGATGGGTTCCAAGCATGGGTAAAAACAATGCTAACACATCGTGGTGTAGAAGACCTTGTCAGCATCCTTGCTATTGCTGAAAGCCTAATTCATTAATCTTGTTAGAAGTTGTCCAAACTCAAGGAGAAGAAGAGTGGGAACAAGAAAGGTTGGGGTAAAAAAAAAAATGTTGGGAAGAGCTTAATCAAGATAACCACAAAAGAGATTGCCACCATCAAGATGTCGTCAAATCTTGGGATAAGATCAAGCAAAAAAGAAAATACTAGTTAGTCTACTCCAAGGTACACTTGTTTCTTAGTAGACCTCCTTGGATGATGGAGTGCTTGAAAACAGTGGCATTGAACGCACAAGCTCCCACCTTTCAAGAACAAGGGGCGGGATGTACAAGGAAGTTGCTCAATGTGGGATGCTATTCAAAATTTCTCAAAGGGGTATTAATCGACAAAGATGTGCACATCCCACTTAATTGGAGGAATAGAAAACATTAGTCGACATAGAGCAACACATAACTTCATCTTTATAGAGAAAACCAAGAGATTGGGACTGAAGATGGTCGGTGAATGCGCAATGATTAAGGCCATCAACTTCATGATGAAGCCCATCCAAGGCATAACTTGTGTGATGAAGACCACCTTAAGCACATTGGTGGGTAACTAAGATTTGTTCGTACTTGCACTAGACGTCTTTAATGTAGCGCTTTAACTAGACTTCCTTGCCATGTCAAATTTTTCTTATTCCCTTTTCCAATACTATGTACATCTTAACGGGGATAATACCCACAATAAAGGCTAGCAAGTCTGAAGCAAAGGTGCTATTGGTCATACAACTCAAGAAAGGCTCGAGGAGAGATGAAGAAAGTTACTTGGCTATACTAAATGGGGTTGATGAGGAGCCAAAGACCGAAGAGGACATACCGAAGGAGATAATCCTAGCCCTCAACACTTTAAATTGTCGCATATGTGGAGTCTTCTGAGGACCTACTTTTAAGAGGGGCAAGTGTAGTAGCTAAGGACCAAGTACCAAGGGTGCCAAGTGTGGTAGCTGAGGAATTTAGCCAATAAGCAGATTTATCAGTCATTAGTCCACAAATTGATAATAGCAATTGGAAGGGACTATTCAACTTAGGAGACAACTAGAAGTTTGAGGATTACCAGTGGCACTATAAAAATGATATCCAACATTACACTAATGTGAATGTGTGATAAGGGCATCATGAGTTTAAGTGTGGGAGAGTATCATGACCTTGTAATGATAAATGAGATTACTGAACTCCTTTGTTGTATGATCGTAAGCATGGATGATAAGATCCTCCAGAATCATTTTGGATGGAGCCATTATGTTCTGCAAGTTTCTACACAAGCCTAGGTTCATCTTAAAGGCTCTTGAATTCCCTAGAAGATTCTTTATTTTACTAGAATTTTCAACAAGTTTTTTGAATTCTCTAAAGAATTCTATATAATTCATGAATAATTTGCAAGTCACTAGATCTCTCTAGATTAATATGGGTGTTTAAGGGTAGTATGGAATTATGTATGAGTATCTAGAGTCATGAATTGTGCTGTGTTCCTTGATATTTTTCTAGAATAGCTATGATTATTTTGTAATTCTCTAGAAGTTTGTAAGATACAAATTATATCATAGAGTTCTAGAGTATTTTTAGATGGGTCCCCTTGAACTACAAATAGAAATGATAACCCTCTAGTTTGGTCAGTATGTAGAGAGTGAGTCCTAGTCTTTTAAAGGCTCTTTTCTTAGTAACAGAAATATTTTGCCTAACTCCCACTCTCGTCTTTCCACCATCTCATTTTCTTCCAAGTTTTTTTTTAGCATGAGTGACAATTAAGGCTTAACAATTTCAGTGCGCTAAGGCGACATGTTTTCATAACATTAACCTTATAATTATTGTTTTCATAAAGAGCATATATATGTTATCGAATCAAATCTATGTTAAAAAAATAAAATTTATCATAAAGTGGATTCAGAGCATTTGTTAAAGGACAATTTCTCTAATCTAAGTATATGGAACTTAGAAGCTGTAAATTTAGCTGTACAAATGGCTACGATTTCTCCCCAAAATACTTTAGCGTTAAAGATTTCTTGTGTTTTGAACTTCTCAGGCATGCATTTCTTTATCCATGTTTTGTAGATGCCGTGAATTAAAATTTAAGGGCAAGTCTGTTTTATAAGAAACTAGAGGTGTTTTAAAAAATGAAATGAGTTGATGCTCTATCTTGTCACTTGGCTTTGTACAATTTAGATTATGTATTCTAAAATTCAATAATGGCGACAATCAATCAGAGATTACCATAAAGATAAATAAATTTCAGTCTTTTCACCATAAAGTTTGAATATAATGACCACCATCCAATGCCAGTGAAAATATGGAACAAACTTGTTTTAAAAACATTTGTATATACAATAATAAGTTGCTCAAACTAAAATAGATTGTAAATGTGTTCCAAAAAGATGTGTTTCAGTCCTCTACCAACAATCACCTTAATCAGGCAGCAAATATTTACATCGAACTAAATGGATAAATGTCGCATTCATACAAATAATAAATTACATGAAACCAAACGATTGAATAATTCTGCTTTTTAAAATAGAGTGAATGGTTGTATATTATATTTAATTTATTAAGAGTTCAAGAAAAGTTCATTACTGAGGATAACATTACCTACATCTCATTTCCTAACACAAGAAAAACTAATATAGGATAGAATGACTGAATAACATACATTTCTAAAGTTCAGTTTTGAAGGTTAAAATCTTTTATTAGATAGTAGTTTTCATGTTGCAGTAGAACGAAGCCGCAAAATGCGATTTTCGGGTAAATTAGTTAAAATTGCAATTTATTGGCCTCAATAGAAAATTATCGATCTACATTAAAACTATTTTGCAATTTTTTGTTGTTGAAAACTTAAGGCATGCATTTTGGATAAGGTGGAACAATAAAACATAGGTTTGTAGTTTGCTTAGAATGGAATTGATTAAAATTTGGCTCATCATCATAATTATGATAATTACTTGCAAGTTATGAGATGATATTATAATTTCTTAAGAGATTTCTCAAACATTTCAACCAGTGATGAAGAATGACCTCAATTTTACTTCTATATGGTGTAAATTATTTAATATATAATTGTTAAATCGTTTCTTTTCCATGAATCATATCCAAGAAATGAAGCATATGGAAAGAGAGAACACTGACACACAAGGAAGAGAGAGAAAGAGAGGGAGAGAGAGAGTAGGAAATGGTTATATTAACTCTTTTAATAACAGTCTCATGGGGGAGGAAGAAACATCTCTTATCTTAACTTCCCCATATATCATAACTAGCTACAAATTTCTTGGAATTTCTGAGTGTCTGGATCTATCATTTAATTTCTCAGGTGTATACATTATATTTTGTTTGTTATCATTTCTTCTGCTGGCATCGTCTTCTCTTGGTTTTAGCTTTCTTCTAAGTACTCTGATTGTTACATCCATTGTCTAGTTGGTCTGTTTGGTCATGTATGGGTTCTCTAGAAGAACTATTTTGGGAAGGTTGCTTTGAGAGAACACTCTTGTGAGAGTTACATTTTTGGACAAATAGAGGAGGTTAAATATAGGTAGCCGAATGCAGGAGATCGAATATAGGAGGTCAGATGCAGAAGGTTTAGTGCAAGAAATTGAATGCAGGTGGCAGAATGTAGGAGGCCGAATATAAAATACTAAATGCATGTGACCGAATGTAGGAGGATGATTACATGAGGTTGAATGTTATTGGCCGAATACAAGTCAATAACATGAGGCCAAATTTAGGAGGATGATTGTAGGAGGTCAAATATATGTAGGAAATTGAATGTAGGTGGTCGATTGCCGGAGGCTAAATATAGGAAACCAAATATAGGAGGTCAAATACAGAAGACTAAACATAGGCAGCCTGATCCCAAGTTCCTGGTTCAGGGGATTTTAGCCATATATGTTTTGTTCTCCGATTCTCTTATTTCTTTTAAATATAACATCAAAAAAATTAAGCAAATGATAAACATGAAATTATGCATTGCTTGTTTCTATAATACAAGTATTTATTCACTCTCTAAGGAATAAGATACATTAGATACATTATTTTCTCAAAATATGCGTCAAAGTTGTTCAAGTAAAGTTGAGTGGTGTGTTTCTCTGTGTTGATTATCTGTCTGTCTGGGGGCTCTTAGTTTTCTTATAGGGAATCATCATGAGGGTATTTCAGCTGCACCTACAAGATTCTATCCTGGGGTTATTTTGGCTCACCTTCAGGGAGTGGTCTCATGGATTACTAGATTTTTATTATCATAAATAATTTAATCTTTTGTGTGCAAATAGATTGACTTTTTTCTTGCAATATAACTCAGTTACAAAGAAACTCATAAGGTTTTATTAAATTTGAACTATACTTCTCCTGGGGGTTGTATCTCTTCTATATGGGGTAGTTGTTATAACTTTTTAATTTTATGAAGGCAAAGATCTCGTGGCCTTCAATCTCTAGGTTAACTGACTTCATCCTTTATTTGACTGAGCTATCTTTTGGAAAGAGTTTCTCTAAAGTTGTATCTAGCAATAATTTAAGCAATTTTTTTCTTTTACTCTTAGCAAACTTGTTTTTAAGGGGTGAACTTATTCTATATAACAAGTAATGTTGGTATTACTCATCATGTACACATTGAAGAAGTTTTAAGTATAAGTATAATGATTAAATCAAAGATACGAGAGAGGGTTGTGAGAGATTTTCTTATCGTGCAGCTCTACTCCATCATAATTCCTCGCTTTCATTGAAGATTTTTTTTTTGAGAAATCTTTTGGGGGAGATATTTTTCTGGATGAATGCAGTGATCAATCAGATGAATTTAGTTTTTCTCTCAGATGGGCTCTTCAGTGTATTATATGTCGCTAGTTACTTCTCTATTATTTTGTTCAACTTATTATGTGGCTCATCTTCTTGTGTGACTCGTCTTCTTGTTTGTGGCATAATCCTTGCTTACCACACATTTCTGATTCTTGAATTCATGTTTCTCAGGGAATCATACTCTAAGAATAAAATATAAAAAAAGGAGAGAGAAAAGAAAGAGAGAGGAGAGAGAGAGAGAGAGAGAAATAGAGATAGGGAGAGAGAAGGGAAATAGTTGTATTAACTTTTCTAATGGCTGTCAATTTTTTTTCATTTATTAAGGAAATGTTGTATTAACTCTCTTCTAATTGCTTTCCCAAGGGGGAGGAAGAAGCCCCATTTTACGTTAACTTCCCCCTCTATATAGGTGTAATTCTAAATATAATGTATAAGCTGTAATTACATATATATTTCTTCAGATATATGACCTCCTGGATCTATCACTTATTGTCTCGAGAGTATATATTATATTATCTCTGATGTCTTTTCTTTTATAGATTTCATCTTCTGCGGCACTTAGCCTTGTACTCTGTACTCTAGGTTATCAGATCCTTGTCTAATTGGTCTGTTTGTCCATGAATTATGGGAGGTTGTTTTGCAAGAACTTTCTTGCAAGAGTTGTTTTTATGGACAAATGTAGGAGGTCAAGAGTGGGCGGCCAAATGAAAGTAGGCCAAATACAGGTGGTTGAATACAAGAGGTTGGATGGAGGTGCCTGAATGGGGGAGGCCAAATACAAGAGACTAAATGCAGGTGGCAGAATCTTGGAGGCTAAAATATAAGAGGCCATATCCAAGAGGCAAAATGCAAGTTGCCTAATGTGGGGCGTCGAATATTAGATGTCAAATGCAAATGCAATTAGCAAAATTGCAGGAGGTCGAACACAAATGCAAGTGGTCAAATGCAGATGGTGGAATACAAAAGTTCAAATGCATGTGACCGGATATACGAGGTCGAATGTCTACATTTTGTAAATAATCTTGAGTTATAAATGTCTACATTTTGTATTCATACTTTTGCATGTTTGAGCATTTTTTCATTTTCAGAATTCATCATCTCATAAAAAATTATTGAATTAAGGTTTTCAAGTTTCTGACTTACTGTAACTGATGTTTTTGTCTTTCATAAAATCTCAAAGTTGGCGATGTGCTAAAAAATTGTTTGAGATCCCTTTTATTATTATTATTTTTTATTTTTTGTTTATGTTTTGATTCGAAATAAAACATATTTGGTATGTTTTATTAAGCATTATTATTTTTGAAAATACTCAGAACAACTATTGTCGTTTTGACAGTTTCTATAAATGTGTTAATTTATTTTTAAAATAATAAAAACAGACAAAAAAAACACCAAAAATCATGTTTTTGAAAAGAAAAGAAAAAAAAACAATAAAAAAATACAAAATTGATCCTAAATAAGCCCTATGACTTTAAAAAAATTTAAGCTAATCTAGTTAAGCAGGGTATAATTTGAAGAATTCCATCAAAACTTTCAGATAACCAACAATAAATATTTCCAGTTAGGAAGATACTAACTGTATCAAATCAAATAGAAAAAAACTAGACTGAACAAACCAAATTAATATTAGACCATCCTACAAATGCAAGCATGCAATGCAAACATTCATAGATTAAATAGCTTGAAATGCAAGGTTGATACAAATCCATCCAAAATGTCCACAGTTCCTTTAATAGAATAACTTGAGACATCACATATTAAAATAAAGCATAATATCCAACATACCAAAGAATCATAATCTTCAACTTGTCATGAAAAATGTGGCCTCTCAAACAATTGGTTGAGTATCGAATAAAAACATTTTGGAAATAATCATAGCTTCCAAAAGCATCCAATTAGTAGAACTTCACTAGAAAATAATATGAATCTAATGGAAAATATCATAAATGCTAAAAAATGAACCCAATAATGTCATATAGAAAAATAAAATAAGAATATTTAAGAATTAAAAGGTTGCATTTCCTATAAAGAAAATTAGTATCATTTCCTAAATTACAAATTCATGATACTCGTAGAAGTAGTATCAATATTTTTTGTATTTTATGCATTTATTTCTAATAAAAAGCAAACTTTCTCCTTCGTAAGATTAATAGATATTATAGTATCTTTACAAATTTTATTAATC
This sequence comes from Phalaenopsis hybrid cultivar, assembly GCA_002079205.1. Lineage (NCBI taxonomy): Eukaryota > Viridiplantae > Streptophyta > Magnoliopsida > Asparagales > Orchidaceae > Phalaenopsis > Phalaenopsis hybrid cultivar. The sequence goes on from JXCR01146445.1 coordinate 54,046, forward strand.
CTTTCAAGTCATAAATAATTAGGAGTGATATGGTCAACAAGCTAGAAAAGTTTTTGGAAGTTTGTGATTAGAAAACTCAACATGCTCTAGAATTTGATAATGATTACATCCCAAATGAAAAAAAAAAATTGACATAAACATGTAAGCTTTAAGAAAATATGAGTAAGTGCATTCAAATAATAAATGTATATGTGTCTCCTTACATATGCTACAAAGTGCACCTAAAGAATTAATTTTTTTTCCATGGCTATGAAAATCTTTAGTTTTCAAATCTTCAATAAGAGTTTCAAGCAATACTGAAAAATTTGAATGAATAAACTTTGAATCAAACATAAATATTGAAATTAAAATCTGTATGATTATCATAAAAAAATAAATATACATCATGACGAGAATAAATCAGCTTCTCATTCCAATAACATTCATTAGGTTCATCCAATGTAAAAGTGTTGATAATAGTTTGAATACATGTGTTAGCAATGTTAGCATTCATAAGTAAAATGCAATTATTTCTATAGATAACATCATAGACTTTTGTGTGTTGATGGCAATTAAACTAAGAAAATATATAATTACCAAATCTCTCATGGAGATGAGAGCCATCCAACCAAAAGGATCCAAGAGGATTGATTTATTATGTCATAGTTCTTAAAAGATAAACACCTCTAATTTTGATGGTGGTTTGCACTAATGCTTTCCAAAAAGAAGATTTTTTATGCTTCCTTTTAAACAAAATAGAATGGTAAGCAAAATTGTAATGTCTCAAAAAATAATTAGATTTATAAATCAGTTTAGGAGTGTTAAAATTAGGAAGTCTCAAACCATCACATGCTTAAGGTTTAGTGATTATACTCCTTGGTTTTGTATGAAGCTCATTAGCCTTTCGATTGTAATGTAAAAAACGATTAATCATAGAGGAGAGTTTCAAAGTCATTTATTAATAATGGTAGAGCAAAACCAGAAATAAAGATATTTCCAAATAATAGTTTTAATAAGTAAATATGTACTTGAAAAAGTAAGCATTTCCTAATGACAAAGAATATTTATATTTTATTCAAAATTTTAAAACATTAGAAAACCTTAAGCTTAAAGGAATTAATGATAATATCTCAAAATTCCCTAGCTCGAGGATTAAAATGAAAGCTAATCAAAACAAAATTTGTTATCTAGTGTTTTCTTGCACTAATGTAGTTTGGAAATGTTTAAAAAATTTGAGAATATTTTGCCTTATCAAAATTTATAATTTTATATTAAAAACTAAAAAAATGCCTGATTTGTTAAGAGAGTTTGTTGGTTCATTTTTTTAAGAATAAATACGATACAAAAGAACGTGTAAAAAAAAAAGAAAGTAAGTTAATGTGTCATAAATTAAAATCATGGGAAAGAGTAATTTAAAATATGTTTCCACAAAAAATAGAAATTTCTTCAAATTAAATTAGATTAAAAAATTTTATTATGAAGACTACAGTATTTTGAGAGGCCTGATTGGGAAATATAGAGGAAGTAATGTGATATATATATGTTTGTTGTTGATTTAAGGGAAAAACTTATGATAAGGTTCAAAGTTCTAAACAAGCAAGTGTTAATTGGCTTATATTCAAATCATTAAAGATATGCATGCTAGCTTTGTTACTTGTGTTTGAAGAAAAGAAGGACTGACCAAGTATTTTTTTTATATCTATTGAATTACATTAGGGATCAACATTAAGCCCACATTTTTTGCTTTAGTTATGGAGATTTTTATCTAAAATTTACAAGAGGATGTACCTTGATGTACGCTTCTCTTTGATAATATCCTTCTTATAGAGATGACAAGAGAGAGTTTAGGAAAAAAATTGAATTATGAATGTCAAATTTAATTATATAAATCCTTTTATTTGAATATAAATAAATTTGAATAAATAGAATGTATTTTTAGTAGTAGTAGATTTAATGGCTTGGTAGTAATATAGGGTGATCAAGTTCTTATAAAGAGTAAATATTTTAGCTATCTCAGATATATTATTCAAAGTGATGGTGCTTTATGGGGTTGTCATTAAAAGAATTCAAGTTTGATGGTTAAAGTGGAGGAATGCATTGAGATTATTGTGTGCTAGAAAAGTACTTCTTAAATGAATATTTTATATATTAGTGGTGATGCATACAATGATTTATGTAGCATTGTATGTTGTCATGTTAAGAGAAGCATAAAATTTAGAAACGTGTTTCTAAGATGAGAATGCTTAGGTGAAATAGTGGTTTTATACTTAAAGAAAAAATGCTTAAAGAAAAAATGCAAAACAATATATTTGTGAAAGGGTTGAAATGGCTCCAACAGCAGATAAGAATATAGAGAGCACCTTAGATGGTTTGGAAACATTACATCTAATGGTTCAGTTAGAAGAGGAGATATTTTAGAGTTGAATTATGTTAAAAATTGTAGAGGTAGAACTAAAAATACTTGGGTATTTTCTATAAAAAAATGATCTTAATTTATTAGAATTAAAGAAAATTATGATGCTTAATAGGACACGATGGAGAAAAAAGATTCATGTAGTCCCCCATTTCGTGTGATAAAGGATTGTTGTTGTTGTTTTTATTGTAGTGTTTTCTTCCACCGATTAAAAAAATAAATGAAAAATTAGACAATGTTAGACCTCAAATTTGTTACTAGTTTGGAAGTTTTAAAAATAACACAATTATAAATAATGAAACTTTGATTAGTAACACCAAATCAGCGGTTCATTAACATAAATGAGATGAAAATTAGAGAATTCTCCTTTCAAGACACAAGAGTAAAGTTGGTTATATAGTGGATGTCTATCATTCTAGAAAGAGGCATCCATAACAAAAGTAAACATATTTGGATATAAGGGGAATACATGTCTTAAAGTAGACAAAGAAAAATAACCTCTAAGCTAAGCTTTGATCCACTTAATTGAAGAGATAGAAAATCAAATACTGTAAGGCTATCTGTTGACCTCACTTTTGGTTGAGGTCTAGTCATTCCTCTTTAGTAGCTTAGGGTCTAGCCATAGGACTTTTCTGTTGACTATTCCTAGAGGACTAGAAAAGGAAATCTCACCATTAAAAATTCTAAACTCTTCTTTGCTCAAATTGAAGTTCTACATATTGGTCCTAACCTCTAGCACTTAGTAGATGGGGTCAATATGGAGAAGCTCAAGAAGAGTACCCATATGATTGCTTGGCCTTAGGGTTAACCCTCTGGTGTTGTGGTCTTGGTTGGTCTCTCACACAAATTTGCAAATTACACTCTCACTCACTACCTTAAGCCCAAACCTACTTAACTTTGATCTCTTAACCCTTTGGAGACTCATGTAGATGTTCTCCTAGACCCTTTAGCCCTAGGCTAGGATTTATCTAGGACCAGATGAAGGAAAGTAGGGAATTTTATTGGTCCATGGCTCAAGTAGGGTGATTGACACTCCAAATTTACCAAAATACCCAACCTAGCATTTTGTCCCCAAATCTACCCAAATTACCAAAATACCCCTCATTTAGCCAAAATTACCAAAATACCTTTGGTGACCCAAATTGTCCCAAAACCTTCAAAATCATTTCAAATGTCCTCAAAATCAATTTGAACCAATCCATTGAGCTCAATTTGACCAATTTGACCTATTTTGACCAAAAGCCCCAAATTGCCTTTAAAGGCCCAATTGCCCCCACTTCACCTCTAATGTCCACCATTTTGATCCCAATCTTCCCCAATTTCAATTCCAAACTCAAATTAATCATTTCCAAGCTTGATTGAAACCAAATCCAAGCCCAATTGACCAACATTTGAATCTAATGTCAACCCAAAAAAAATACCCCCAATTTGACCCAAAACCAAAATCTCACTCAATTGAACCCCCAAATCTATCCAATTGTCCCAATTTTGCATCAAAAACTCTCCAAAGCCATCCCCCATATCGAATTGAACTTTCAATTGACCTTGCTCAAGCTTCAATTTCCCTCAAGATCAACTTGGACAAAAAACCCCAAAATTTGCCCCAAATTAGCCATATCACCAACTTCAACCAAATGGAACCCTATAACCCCAAAATTTCAACCTAATTGATATCCAAAACTCTTCATGAAAATCACCAGCATCAAATTGAACCATCAATTGGTCCTTAGTCAAACTCTAGCCCAACTCAAACCCCCAATTTTGCATCGTAAACTCTTCAAAACATTTCCCCATATCAAATTGAACTTTCAATTGGCCTTGCTCAAGCATCAATTTCACTCAAGATCAACTTGGAAAAAACCCCCCAATTTTGCCCCAAATTAGTCATATCACCAACTTCAACCAAATTGAACCCCACAACCCCAAGATTTCCACCTAATTGATATTCAAAACTCTTCATGACAATCACCAACATCAAATTGAACCATCAATTGGTCCTTAGTCAAACTCTAGCCCAACTCAAACCCAAGTTTAACCCAACATCCTTAAAATCACCCCATACCTTTTCTAAACTCACTATTACAATTATCTTCATCATCTTGATCAATCGATTGAACTCCATGTCATGACTAGTCCAACTTAGCCCAACTTGAACCCAAAATTGACCCATGAATGTGACCAAACCTAGCCAAAGTGGTCAACCTAAGATCACTACAGTCACCAACTAGACTCCAGTGACCAGGCTAAACCCATATTGCTCACCCTATGTGAACCGTGGACCGAAGGTCCCTAAACTAAGGGATTTGTTTCCTAAAATGCTTATGCCAAGGAGATCATTGCCAAAACCAATAACCAAGCCAAATTAATTGAAATATTCCCCTGAGGTTTCTGAGCCAATGAACACCTCCCCTGCTATGACAAGCCATGCTAGTTGCTGGAGGAGCCAAAACCAAGGGCCACCATACCTTAAGTTGAACCCAGTTGAATCTATCTGATGTGTGAAACCATGATTAGTCACTTGTGCCATTTAGGCCTCAACCTTAGCTCTCCATTGCACCCACTAACCACCCCTGAGCTCAGCTTAGTGGCCATGGCTATAAATTGGGCACTCCTTGGCCAAAGAAAAAAAAAGCTTGAAACCTTGGGGAAACTCTGCCAAAATCTCACTAGAGCTTCTCCAAACCATCTGAAGTTCAATCCCCTTGCTCTCATCCACTCACAACCACGCCACACGACCAATTTCATCAATGAAAATTGCCTTAAAACCAAGACATAATTCTCTACGGCTCTACAAGGAACTAAACTCCAGCTAATTGTGCACACACCATCCCTTGAGTGAGAGAAGTTGATTCCTCACGAAAGCCCCATCACAAATAGCCTCTAACCTAGCTCTTAACCAACAACTGAAATCAACTTTGATCAAAATCATACATAGACAATTCACTACAGCCCAGGAGCTCATCTGGAGGTTTGTTGGACTCATCCAAAGCTTCTACATTCATCTGATTGAGGCCTCCTCTCTCAGACAAAGGTATTGATCTCTCTCCTTAAACTGAGCTTAATTTGATTCTCCATACGTATTTACTATATTTCATGCTTGATAAACCATATAGATGGGTTTGTTTTGTATAGATGAAGGTGTAGGAACAAACCCCATGCAATTTGGTTGAGTATCGAGAGAGATCTTAAGGTTTGAAGTTGAAGGGCTCTCCGGTTAGGGAGATTGAGGATGATGAACGGATGTCGTCCATTTCTGCTTATGTCAAATGGAAGCTTTGGATTGCACAGGATAGATGAATGGAACTTAATTGCGGGCTAACAGGGCGCTGAGGTGTCTGACGACGTCGAATGGCGGAGCGTCACGTGTAAAGCTCGGAGCGGACGAGGATGAGATGGCGCCACAAGGATAAGTTGATAAATAGGTCTTTTTTTTGATTTATTTATATGGCATAACTTAAAAAATTCATAACTTTTCATGGAAAAATCATAAAAGTAAAATAAAAATATACCCTCTTGCTCACTAAACAGAAGAGAATAATGTGGACCAAAAATAAAAATTATTTTTTGAATATTTGATTTTTAATTATTTAAATAGCCTCTATGGTATTTTAATTCATTATTTTTAAATATTACTCATCATGGCTTGAGATTCTTAGGGCTTGTTCCTCATGGCAAAGGGGATGTCCTCTAATTTTTCCAAAGTTGGGCATCCCTATGCTTCTAACCCTAATTTTCAAGCTTGGATGGCTATTTTGGCTTAAATTAGTTATATTAATTAAAATATCACTTGAAAAATTATAAGTCAAAATTTTAGTATGTTTCCTGTGGTCAGAGAGCCTAGGAAAAATATCATGATGTTCTGAATAGTTCTGTACATTTCCAAAGTTAATTAAACATATATATCTTGTATTAATTTATTTAAATTAAATACTAATACAAAATTAATAAAATCAATTCTACATTGTGTGTAAAAGTCATGGGCATTCACAGTAAAATTTAAATTTTAATTGATTAAGTTTGGGTACTAAAGTTGATTTTATAAGGATGATTGTATTTTTATACAAAAATAATTATATTAAATTAAATACACTTAAGAAAATTATGAAAAGTGATTTTCTGAGTTACTTGTGATCAGGGGCACTTAGAAAATGTAAAAAAATATTTTTGAAAAAATACCTCATTTTTTAGTTATATTGTTAATTAAAAATAATTAAAAATTGTAGAAATACAAAAGTATTTCAAAATGTTCCTAATGGTTTCTCGATCATTTGAAACTCATTAAAATATTTTTCCCAATTTTCCTATGTTAAAAAAGAAATTTTAAAGGCCTAAATTGTATCTTTCTTATTTTTCATTAAAAATAATTATAATAAATAAATTAAAAAGTATAAAAATAAAAAATTTGCTTTTCTAAGTTCTCCGGACTCAGATAAGTTTAATAAAAATGTTAAAAATAATTTTTGTAATTAAAACTTATTTTCTATTTAATTAAATCACTAAAAATCAATAAATCATTATAAAATTAAATTGAAATTTAATATAGAAAATCATGGTATTTTGCTTAAGTGTTTCTCTGATATAGGGGAACCTCTTATATTTTTTCCATGAACAAAATTTTTTTTACTTTGATTGATTAAATTAATTAGTATTGAAAATCCTATTTTCTAGGTTAAAATAATTATTTAAATTAAATAAAATTTGAAAACCACATTTTCTTCTCTGATGTTTTAATTGCGCCATGGACATAGTACTTTAAAATTTTCAAAGGAGTTATGAAGTGAGGGGCCCCAAGGACAAAAAAGTCATTTTAGACTTTTGTGTCTTAAATAAAATTTAAAATTAATCAAAGGGAAAATTGACAAATTTTGATCTTAATGAGTACTTTTGGATGATTGAGATACAATGGGTAAAAGGTAGAAACCAATTTGCCACCTTCCGTGATAAGAAAAAAATTATAATTTTCTAAATTATCGAGATTTGGAAGTTAATCAAAATCAAATGATTTTAAGAATGATGGGCTTAAGTTAGGTGGATGACAATTCACTTGTTTTAAGCCCACAATTGGATGATATGATCTTTTAATAAGGATATGCATCACTTAAATTTAAAATCTTAATGATTGCCATTTTCTCCTATTGAGATTATTAAGGGCTAGGTAGTGATCTAGGCTTGATATTTAAACTTATTTGATGGGATTTAGAATGTAACATGTTTGATGATAAACACCTCTAAGCACTACGGGCCCTACTTTAATGGTTGGTACAAAATCCTTAATGACTTGAGTTTGCCTTAGGGGTTTTCACCTACATAACTCTTAAGTGAAATATCAACTAATCAAATGAGTAACCTTCCCTTGGGATGATTAAAATGTCAAAGTTCATTGAGTAGCGGGATAACTTTTTTAACTTGACCTTGGATGATTAATGAAACAATATGATAAGTTCAAATTGAACTCAAAATGTTTCAAGAGATCTTCAAAGTAGTTCAGGGTCATTCCCAGAACACTTTGGAATCTCTTGGACATTTTGAAGCACACATTGAACTTTCTATATTGTGTTCTAAAATCATCCATTAAGATTTTTTGGGACTCAATAAATCATAGTTTTGAGTCTATTAGATACACCTTCAACTACTCTTGCAATTTAAATTTCTTGCAAAATTATATACATGTTGCAAATGCTAAACATTCAGCGGGAATGCCGAGAAGATGATAGGTACGCTTTTACAGTTATTTAATTTCATAGTTTACCTTTTAAAGTGTTTAATTTAATTTTGAAAATTACTGATTAATTTTTTTTCAATAATGGTTTTGTTTTGCAAGTGATGTAAAATCCAAAACCAAGCATGTATAATATTTCAAAGTAAGAGTAAATTGCAATAAATAAAATGACAAAGTAAATAAAATTATGAAATCGTACCTGTAATCTTCTCGTTATTATCGCTGAAAGATTAGCTTTTGCAATATATATATATATATATATATATATATA
>JXCR01146445.1:65205-75831 GCA_002079205.1 Phalaenopsis hybrid cultivar
ATAATTTCATTTAGACCGTGGGAAGCCTCGTTAGCAACCGTAGGTTACCTCCTCCGAGGGATTCCTGATCATCCGATANTACCAATTAACTCCTCATGTTTCAAGCATGAATTAATTAAGAACAGAGGTTACCCATTCCCCTCCTTGAATAAAGCCTAAATTTTAATTAAGGCAAGGTTTGCAAAATTACACATTTGCCACTAAGGCTCTAACACTTCATAATTTATCAAATTAAATTCAAATGACTTTGAAATTTTTATCCTTACTTCATTCATGAGTCAGTTGAAACATCAAGGGAGAAAATGTGATTTTTTAATTTATATAATTATTTTCATGCAAAAATAGGATTTTTTAAAGAAAATTCCTAGCTTGAACCAAGGTAAATATAATCTCTTGAAATTTTTACTGGAGGTATACCCAGACTAGAGAAGCCTATTGATAAAATTTCATGATTTTTTGATTTCTGTGTGATTTACTAGAATTATTTTAAATTCTAGGTTATTTAATAAAAATAAAATAATTTAATTGGTGAAAATTAAGTTTTATATTTTTGAAAAATCTCCCTTAGGTCAGAGAACTCAGAGAAGAAAAGTTTATATTTTTTTAATTTTTCTTTGATTTATTGGAATTATTTTAGTGTAAACTCATTTTTTAGCCTTTACAAATTATTTTTAAGCTTTAAAATTCAATATCTTTATTTAGAAAATCAGGAAAAATATTCTAATCTTTAAAAGTTATTTTTAAGCTTTGAAATTCAATATCTTTATTTAGAAAACCAGGAAAAATATTCTAATTGCATTAGGAAGCAATTTAAAAAATTTTCATGAGTTTTATTATTTTTGTGATTTTTATGAATTTTTAATTATTTTAAATATTTAAAAGGCCAATTTTTGTGTTTTTCATCAATTTTTAATTATTTTAAATATTTAAAATAGGTTAAAAATCAAGTTTTTATTCTAAATATTAAATTATTCAAATATTTAAAATAGGCTAAAAATCAAGTTTTTATTTTAAATATAATTTTATTTTTAGAAAACACCCCTGATAATAGAGAACTCAAAAAACTAAGTTTCATAATTTTTTGAGTTATATTTTGATTCCCCTGATCACAGAGAACTCAAAAAACTAAGTTTTATAATTTTTTGAGTTATATTTTGATTTTTTTCTGATTACAGAGAACTCAAAAAAACTAAGTTTCATAATTTTTTGAGATATATTTTGATTTTTAAAAATTCTCATCACATAGAACTCAAGAAACTAAGTTTAATAGTTTTTTTAGTTATATTTTGATTTTTAAAAATCATTTAAGTGTTAAGTGTGGTATTTATCTTTAAAAATCAATTTAAGTTATTAAATGAACTCAAAATATTTTAAAGCTTTTATGATGAGTTCTCTGGATCAGGAATTACAGTGAAGATAAAAAATCAAGTCATTTAAATGTTTGTATTTTCCAAAATTAATTATCTTAGTAATTAAGTGTTTGTAAAATTTAAGAACATTTTAAATGACTTGACCCATACAATTATTTTCAAAGGCTTCGCTAGTCATGGTGGACCTTCTAAAATTTTTTTAAGATTTTTAAATCAATATAGTAATTTTCATGATTATTTTAAGGAAATAATGTGAAAAAGCTTGAAAAATATAGATCTCTGTATAGGGACCTCCTCTGACTTTGGAAAAATCAGAGAATGTTTCCCTTAAGAGAGGCTCCAACATGCCAATATTTCAAGCCAAGGTGATATGTCAATATGCATGGAAAATCAAATGATTCCAAAGAGTGTTTAATTAATTAAAAATATTTTATGCATCAAATAGACTTGATTCCACATTGTTTTCCTCTGTTTGCTGAGCAAGAGGGTATTTTTCTTTCATTTTTATGATTTTTCTACACAAAGTTATGTATTTTTGAAGTTTTCGGGATTAAATAAATAAGAAAATACCCCTATTTTTCTATTTAAATCACGCGTGCCACCTCAACCTACGACGTCTCCGAAAGCATGCGTGGCTTGCTCTGGTTGGGCACCGTCGTCCACGTAGCTTGTTGACTCGGCCTGCTATTCATGTCTCGAAGCGCCGTCCGGCGCGATCTCCCCCGTCCGTTTGGTACATGCTTGATCGAACGGCTCCCAGTCATCGTCCCTGATAGAATGATCCCGTGCCCGTCCAGACTAAATCCTTAAGATCTCGGCTTAGACTCAACCAAATCGCTTCGGGTTTGATCCTATGGACTCGTCTAAGCGAGACGAACACATCTATATGGCTAAGGTACCATGAAATCAAGTTTAAGTAAATGGAGGATCAAAATAAGCTCGAGAGGAGGAGGAGTTTTATACCTTTGCTCTGAGAAGGGAGGCTTCGATCAGAGGTGCTTGGCACGTTCGTTGGGGTCCAAGGAGGCTAGGGATTAAGTCCCTAGCCTTGGTGTGAAGTCTAGGTGTGAATTCAACCAAGCTCGATTTCAGGTGTTGGTCTAGAGCTATAGTAGAGGCTCTGTGGAAGGGGGATTTGATGGGGCTCTGGGTTCTTTCACTCTTATGAAGGTGTGAGCACAAGCAATTAGAGTTTGGTGGAGTGTGGAGGTGTATTGGGCTCTGTCCTGGTTTCCGGCGAGGTCAATCTCAAAATTGGGCTCAGACATGGGTGAGGAAAAATGGTTGGAATGCACTAAGGGGATCTTAGGGAAGCTCTGTTTTCAGTTTGGAGAGGCCTCTCTAAGAAATTTTCAGCACACCTCCCATGGCCGTGGGAGGTGAGTTTTTATAAAAATGGCCATGGGGTGGCTTTCAGAGCATAAGTTTGGGTGCATTGTGGTGCTTAGGTGAAGGGCAGATGAGCTCCATAGTTTGATTTGGGTGAGCTGGCCTCTAGGTTTGATTTGGGTAAGGTGCCATGGGAGTGGCTCTTGGTTTTGGGCTTTTTTGGCCACTAGGCTGGCCGGTCGGCCAGAGGGAGGTGGCTAGGAGCTCAGGGAACCCAGAGGAATCCATCACAGTAATTTAATGCAAATGTTCTGGATTTGGCAAAGACATCCTAAGCATGTGCATTTTTTGAAATAAGATCCCTTAATTTGGGGGAAATTTGGTCCATGGCATGATTTAGGTGGTTTCATGGTTTTTGGACTGGTTACTAAGTCCAACTAATGGCTGTGGTGGGGTTAATTTGGTGGCTTTAGGGTGGTTAGGTCACATTTTGTGCATGGGTCCAAGTGGGTGCAAATGACCAAAACTTGGGTTTATTAGCCATGTCAATTGGCCCAAATAATTGTTGCCTTTTGTGTAGATGATCATAAGGAACAACTTTGGTGAAGGATGGGAGTGGTTTTGAGCTCAATTGGAGGGTCAATTTGAGGGAATTTTGAACTTTAATCAATTTGGTGAAGAGGTTTTGAGCTCAATTGAAGGGTCAATTTGAGGGAATTTTGATTTTTAGTCAATTTGGTCATATTGGGCTAGGCTTGGGTCTAGCTTGGGTCAGCCTTGGGATAAGTCCAAATTGATTGCTATAAATGGTCAATAGGGACCTCATGAAGAGTTTTGAACATGAATTGGATGCCAATTTGGAGGTTATGGCAATCAATTGGGTGAAATTTGGGGACTTAGCCAATTTGGGGCCAAATTTGGGAATTTTTGATTTAGGCCAAAATCAAATGGATTTGTGGCTTTGCCAAGGTCAATTGATGGTTGATTTTGATGTATAAGAATGTTATAAAGGTTTTTCAACATTAAATGAGGCCAATTGACTAGGCTATGGGCTCAATTTGGTGAGATTAGGTCATATGGTCAAAATTGGGTTTTTTGACCCAAATCAAAATTGGCTCAAATCATGGACCAATTGAGCTTGGATTTGGTTTATTATTGTCATATCAAAAGTGAATTTGAGTTTAGGATTGGAATTGTGGTCAATTATGATCAAATTGATAGACATTTGAGATGGATTTGGGGAATTTTGGGTCTTTAAAGGGCAATTTGTTGGTCAAATTGGCCAAATTTGGTCATGTGGTAGTTAAAAGAAATGAAATTAGGAATATTTGTGATTTATTGGGGTTTTCTGGGAATTTTTGGAATTTTTGGGATTTTGAGCCCAAGTGGGGTATTTTGGTAATTTGGGGGAGTTTTAGGGGTAAAAGGCCAATATGGGTATTTTGGTAGAGTTGGGGTACCAACCATCACCAATAAGCCATGGAACAATGGAAACCCCATTTTGGGTCCTCTACATAGTGGTCTTAGCTAAACCATAGCCCTAGGGTTAGTAGGTTTAAGGGACCATCTACATGAGTATCTCAAAAGATCAAGGGATCTAGGCTAAAAATTTGAGTTCAGGATTGTGAGTGATTGTGAGTGTAGATGAGTGTAGTGAGTGCCTTAGCTAAGCCCAACACCCAAGGTCAACCCTAAGGTCCAACAATCCTAAGGGTGACTCATCTTGAGTTTAGTTCAGGGTTGTGAGCGATTGTGGGTGCAGATTAGTGTAGTGAGTGCCTTAGCTCCAGACCAAAACCCAAGGTCAACCCTAAGGTCCAGCAATCCTAAGGGTGACTCATCTTGAGTTCCCCCACAGTTGAGGGTTGTGAGTGATTGTGGGTGCAGATAAGTGTAGTGAGTGCCTTAGCTCCAGACCAACACTAAGGTCAACCCTAAGGTCTAGCAATCCTAAGGGTGACTCATCCTGAGTTCCCCCAACAGTGACCCCACCTACTAAGTATTTAGAGGTTGAGAGCAATATGTGGAACTTCAAGTTGAGTAAAGAAGAAGAGGGTATAATTTCTAATGGTGAGGGTTCCATGTCTAGTTTTTTAGGAATAGTCAACCAGAAAAATCCTATGGCTAGACCCTAAGCTACTAAAGAGGAAAAACTAAACCTCAACAAAAAATGAGGTCAACAAATGGACCCCTAATAGGTGTGGTGTGCTGGGCAAGCACACCACGTGTATTGTCGTTGAACGATGAGATCAACAAAAACCAATACAAACTCCTAAGTCAGCAGACCTCAGAAGTATGTGTAGAGTTGTGTGTGTGATTTGTTTCTGCTAGGGAATTAGCAGGTGATCGTCTGGTTGAAATCAAGGAGTAGGGACTCTCGCTGGTGATTGGAGAGTGGATTTTGAGTAATGAGATTTCAAGTATTCATGAAGGATGGGAATCAGTATGTAAGTGCTGACCCCGATGTGGGAATTGAAATTCAAATATCAACTCAAAAAGAGAGAGAGAGAGAGAGTCGGAGTGTAAGGACCGAACTCGAATGTAATGAATCAGAAATGTAGGACTGATTCGGAAATGAGAATTGAAATGTAGGTCAATTCTCGAAAGAAAGTGTCAGAATGTAAGGTCTGACCTTAAATGTAAAGAATCAGAAATGTAGGACTGATTCAGAAATGAGAATTACAATGTAGGTCAATTCTCGAAAGAAGGTGTCGGAATGTACGGTCCGATCTCAAACGTAGAGAATCAAAAATTTAGGACTGGTTCAAAAATGAGAATTGAAATGTAGGTCAATTCTCGAAAGAAGGTGTCGGGATGTAAGGTCCAACCTCAAAATGTGAAGAATCAGAAACTTAGGACTGATTCAAGAATGAGAATTGAAATGTAGGTCAATTCTCTAAAGAAGGTGTCAGAATATAGGGTCTAACCTCAAATGTAAGGAATCAGAAAGTTAGGACTGATTCAAGAATGAGAATTGAAATGTAGGTCAATTCTCCAAAGAAGGTGTTGGAATATAGGGTCCGACCTCAAATGTAAAGAATAAGAAAGTTAGGACTAATTCAAGAATGAAAATTGAAATGTAGGTCAATTCTCCAAACAAGGTGTCGGAATATAGGGTCTGACCTCAAATGTAAAGAATCAGAAAGTTAGGACTGATTCAAGAATGAGAATTGAAATGTAGGTCAATTCTCCAAAGAAGGTGTCAGAATATAGGGACCGACCTCAAATGTAAAGTATCAGAAAGTTAGGACTGATTCAGAAATGAGAATTGAAATGTAGGTCAATTCTCCAAAGAAGGTGTCAGAATATTGGGTCCGACCTCAAATGTAAAGAATCAGAAAGTTAGGACTGACTCAAGAATGAGAAATTGAAATGTAAGTATCAATTGTGAGATGAAAGAATTGGAATATAGGTATCAATTCAAAAATGAAAGAATTGAAATGTGGGTATCAATTCTAGGAGAGAGTCGAAATTCAGGTATCAACCTCAAAATGTGAGAATCAGGATTTAGGTATTGATTTGAAGATGTGATATGAAATTTACCAAGAGCTTGTGATGTTGAATTTGCGCTAGTGTGTCATGTGGAAATGTTGATTTTGAAGAAGATTTGTAAAGTTTCGTGGAGTTTTGTGCAGAATGTGAAATTTTGCGAGGATGAGTAGAGAGTTAGTGTAGATAACGATGGTTGTGCTGGCGCACAAGGGGTAGGAAATTCCAAAAACGGAAGTATCCACCAACAAGTTTATTTTATTTTCCTGTTATTTTTTGTCACAATTGATTTTTCAAAAATGTGTTTTTAAAGTTTTAATTTCAATTGGTTGATTTTTTCAAGAGAAATTTGTTTTGTTATTTATTTATTACAATTATCTTTTATTTGTGTTTTATTTATTGTTAAACTTTTGTCGTTTCGTTATTTGTTCATTGGAACTCTGAACCATTCCATGGTTCGCGGCTTTCATCCATCGCTCAAAAAGGCAATTGACAAAAAGGGCACAACATGAGAGAGATTTCAATTAATCTGCTTCAATAAGGATGCAACAGATCAAACATGGGCTAATGCCTCAAAAAGAGTACATCATGTAATACATGCTGAAATGCATTGAGAGTCTTCTTGAGATACGAGTACATCATAGTATGATTACATCAAATACATGTCATGCTTATTAAAAGAAGGCAAGTGAGTCCTCCGTGCTTGGTATATCGAGCTATTGATCAAGCAGACCTTCTGAGTCATGCTCCAGGATAAGAGTTCCCTTCGCATTTATTCAGAGGTACAACCTTCTCATAGCTCGTAAGGAAACAGTTCTTCCAACTCCGGGTCTTGTTGGAATCCATATGGTATCTTATGTCATCCATTCTACGGAAAGTCACGGACACCCTACAGTGTCGTACTCTTGGAATGCAGTGCTTGGCAACATCTCCACCGTTGCCCTTCAAAACAAGTACTGAACTAACTGGAAGAGGAATCTCCACAGCTCCTTTGAATTCACCAGGGCTGATTATATCGATTTCTTTTCTAAACAAAATATTGCTCTTACTCATAAATGAGAATGTGGAGAAAGGCCTCACAAAGTCATGATGGTCAATGTGCGGGGGAATGCAGTCACCTTCTTCGTAAATATTGATGATGCAACTGTTAGGAATGCAAGTGGCGGGTAGGATATTTCACTTGACCATTCTCTTTATCATCCATTTGATCATCGGTGGTAACAGATCCACTTGGTAGTTTTTGAGTATCCCAGGCGGCTTCCCCTGTCTGTCGTTTGTAAAATTGTAGCAACATCCACACTGGATGGTGATTCTTCCTTTCCCCCGCATCCATTTCTTTGGCTCAGAGTACGTTCTTTCCATGAGAAGACCTGCTCGACCTCTATCTCTCAAATCAAAGATGCAATCCAGGATGCTTCTTTCATCAGTTTTAGAGAAAACCCTGGTATATAACTCCAGACCTTCCAATATGTTGATAAACATTCCTTGAAACTCTTCATAGAACTCAAATTCTTACTTGTTTACCTTGGTTATTTTGTAGTATTCTACCATTCCGGGAGTTGGCAGTTGTCTGGGGCGTTCTTTCCTTCGGGCCTCGACGGGAATCCAAACCGGTGCTGGCCGATCCAGAATATGAGATTCAGCCTCAAGCGGGTTGTATGATCCTGGGCTCAGTGGTGCACATTGATCCGTCCCTAGTAGGACATACGGCTTGTTTGCCCCAAAATCTGGAGTCTGAGCCTCGTTGGTGCTGGCAGTGTATTCCTCTAAGGTACTGAAACGCTGTAAATGTAAAACATTGCAGTCCGGGCATTCTACAATTGCGTCCGTGACTGATGTCCTGGCTGGTATCTCGACGTTGCATGTTGGGCAACCTCTGCATAAGATATCTGGGACTGGGGGTACAGCTGATCCTGTCAGAAATCCCGATTCTTCATCTGTGGTGGGCAGGCTAGCAGAAGTCTCTCTCAGAAGTCTCTTACCCCCATTTATCCGGAATGGGGGTAAGAAAACCGTTTATGTTTCTTTGGCGCTTGCGCTCCTATCGCAGGAAGGCTCTTTGTTTCTTTTGGCTCGCATTTCTGCGTTGTGTTCTGCGGAGTGGAGTATTTGGTAGTTGTTCGTTGTGGGCAGCTATTAAGCCCCTCGCCAGAGTAGCTATCATGGAGGGCAGTCGGCTGGGCCCCTCCATCAGATCTTGTTCTGTTATCACGTTTTTACCCTTACGTGACGCGTCGTCCTGAGTGGTCACCCTCAACAGTGAGGGTAGTCCCTTCTTTTCTTCATTGCTGACTACGCCCATTAGCAGACCGTCGTAGTCCATTTCAATCTGGTTAAAATCCAAGACGAAATCTATGACACCTCCTTGTGACGCCATCTCTTCATTTAGTGCAAGGTTCCAGCCGTCCTGGAAGGCAAAGATCAGCCTCTGCCCTGACATTTTTCTGCAGACGACAGAAAGAAACTTCAGTGGGCCAAAGTTTGGCATGAACAAGAACAAAACAGAGTATCCATTAATGTAAATTTTAGTGTGCTTTGATGAAAATTATTACTCATTTTATGGGATTTTTTAAATTCAAAAGTAGAAAAGAGAACGTGTGAAGTTCAAAAATTTTCTCAAAATTTTCATTAGTATGGGGTAAATTACAAAATTTGGAGCCAGTCATAGACATATGGCCATATAGATAACCCTAAAACAATCAAGGTTTCAAAGTTTCAAAGCAAGCAAAAGTGAGCAGAGGTAAGCGACATTAAGCAGGATCAAGTCGTGTAATAGGTCTTCAAGTATCGTCCATTTATCGATAACATGGGTCTTTAACCCCAGAAGTCCACAAACTGGTAGGCTCCTCCTGTATAAACCTTCTCAACGACAAATGGTCCTTCCTAAGTTGGCTCGAATTTTCAGCTTATTTTGAGGCGAGCAAGAATAGGACTTTTGAGCACGAGTATGAGGTCACCAATTTTGAATGTCCTTGGGCGGACCAATTTGTCATGGGCTTGTACCATCTTTTCCTGGTAGAGCTCCAAATGTTGTTGTGCCTCCAATCATTTTCCCTCGAGACTCTCCAATTCTTCAAGTCTGAGTTTTGTGCTTTCTTCTGTTGTAAGTTGGTTGACAATGACGACTCTGAGAGATGGTGTATGGATCTCTAGCGATAGCACGACCTCGGTCCCGTACACGAGCATATAAGGTGTACACTGAGTGGGAGTCCTGAAAAGTTGTCTGGTTAGGGCTTCTAACAGTTTGTTATGCCAATCCCTTTTATTTTCATCCAATGTTTCCTTCAAAATTTGTACCAGTGTCTTGTTGAAAGCTTCAGCCAGACCATTTGCTCTAGGATAGTTAATTGTAGAGTATCTCCAATCTATCTCATGTCTTCTGACGAAATTGTTGATCTTTGTGCTTTTGAAAGCTGTNTATGGCCCTTCTTGTAATGTGGTGCGCCTCAGACCTGTCAT
Source organism: Phalaenopsis hybrid cultivar (assembly GCA_002079205.1). Taxonomy (NCBI): domain Eukaryota; kingdom Viridiplantae; phylum Streptophyta; class Magnoliopsida; order Asparagales; family Orchidaceae; genus Phalaenopsis; species Phalaenopsis hybrid cultivar. Next base: position 74,853 of record JXCR01146445.1, read on the forward strand.
CTGACAGCTTTCCAGTATGAAAATATTCTATTAAAGGCCCGCGCCAATCTTTGTTGATGTATGCAACTGTATTCACGGTTTCCGCTTTTCCAAGTTTGTGTAGAGTTTCGAAGTCGCTTCGAGACAAGACTCGTCTTCCTTGCACCGTAACTTCGATGGAATCCTCCGGGGGACACGCCATTTCCTTAGTGAGTTTTGTTAAAGCGTCGGCATGAGCATTATCTCCCCGAGGAATCCGGTAGAAAGTCACCTCAGGAATCTGCTCTAGGAGCTTCATCGCATTCAGATGGTATTCTGCTAATCTTGGTTTTAGAATTCTATATTGTCCGACGATTTGCTGGATCACAAGTTGAGAGTCACCATAAATGGCAATGTTCGTTATATCCATTGAAATCGCCAACTCTAATCCAACGATTAAAGCTTCATATTCTGCTTCATTGTTGGTGCACGGCTCCGTCAGGTGGTACGAAATCCTCAACATACCCTTATCTGGAGTAATAAAGATCAAACTGATCCCTGCCTTGCCTGGTATAACTGTGCCTGATCCCTTATTTTTCCTAGCTGATGAAGCACCGTTGAAGTACATTTCCCAGCACTGCGCACTGAAAAATTCCATCTGTAGTATCTGTTCATCTGGTAACTCGTCGTTGAGAGAGGACCCAGCTGACAGTGGGTGTGCAGCGAGAAAATCTGCTAAAGTCTGTCCCTTAATAGCACGGAGGGGCACAAAAGTTATATCAAATTGCAATAAGATAATTGACCATCTCGCTAAACGTCCGGAGAATGTTGGTCGGGTCATCAAATATTGACATGGATTAACTTTCAAAATTAGGGTGATCTTATGAGAAAGCATGTAATGTCTAAGTTTTTGAGCGGTGAAAATTAGTGCCAGACAATGCTTCTCAATAGGTGGATACCTTACCTCCGTCGGTATTAGACGACGACTCAAGTAGTAGAGAGCATTTTCTTTTCCCTCCTC
>JXCR01146445.1:76159-86304 GCA_002079205.1 Phalaenopsis hybrid cultivar
AAATAAGTTTGGCGTCCTTTTTTATTAATGCCGAGAAAGGCTGACACCTACCTGAGAGATTAGAAATAAAGCGTCTCAGATATGCCAACTTCCCCTGGAAGGAACGTAGCTGTTTCAAGGTATTAGGGGGAGGCATTTCCAAGATAGCTTTAATCTTATCCGGGTCGATCTCGATTCCCCGATGACGGACAACGAATCCTAGAAATTTTCCTGAGGTAACGCCAAAGGCGCACTTTAAGGGATTCATTTTAAAGTCATATCATTGTAACCATTCAAAAACAATCCTCAAATCTTACAAATGGTCTATTTTCTGTTTACTTTTGATGACCCGATCATACACGTAGCATTCTACTTGATTGTGAATGAGGTGGTCAAAGATCTTCGTCATTGTACACTGATATGTCGCTCCGGCGTTCTTTAGGCCGAACGACATCACTGTGTAGCAGAAGATTCCAATAGGCATCCTGGAAGCTGTAAGTGCTACGTCCTCGGGAGCCATCTTGATTTGTTTATACCCCAACAATCCGTCCATGAAGGAGAAAATTTCATGTGTTGAAGCGATGTCCACCATCATTTCTGGTATAAGAGTAGAAATTTGTTTTTTGGACATGCCTTGTTCAAATCTTTGAAGTCTACACAAAAATAGATTTGTCTTTTTTTCTAAACTCGTCTTTTGGACATGGCTTGTTCAAATCTCTGAAGTCGACACAAACGGGGATCTGCCCATATGTTTTGGACATGCCTTGTTCAAATCTCTGAAGTCGACAAAAACGCGGATCTGTCCATTTTTCTTAAAAATCTCATGTGTTGAAGCGATATCCACCATCATCTCTGGTATAGGTAGTGGAAACTCGTCCATGCCTTGTTCAAATCTCTGAAGTCGACACAAACACGGATCTGCCCATTTTTCTTCTTAACAAGTTCTAAAGTCGACGCAAACGTGGATCTGTCCATTTTTCTTTTTAACTGGTACAATATTGGCTAAACACGTGGGGTACTGCTCTTCTTTAACAAAGTTAGCGTCTATCAACTTTCTTACCTCGGTGATGACTTGTTGTTCTATTTCGAGGCCCATTCTCTTTGGAGCTTGTTTTACTGGGGTTACATTCTTGTCCACCCCAAGTTTATGGACTGCAACCTCCGGTGACAGTCCTGGCATTTCATCGTAGCTTCATGCGAAGCAATCTTTGAACTCTGCTAATAGTTTGACCAGTTCTGCAGATTCTTCGTCATCAAGTAGAGAACTTATAAATGTAGGTCGGGGTCGTTCTTCAGTCCCGAGGTTAATCTCTTTCATTTCATCAATAGTGGATTTAATTTCTTCTTCAAATTTTCGCAGAGCATCTCCTATTGGTTGATTAGTAGAGTCATTATCTATATCGAGACAATCTTTTTCTGACTCATTAGTAACAACCATGCAAAATTCAGAATCATCGACTGGTCCAATTGTACCAAATCCGAGACCTTCTTTTGAATTGGGAGTTCGTCTTTTAGCGTTCCATAATTTTTCAAAAAGTTGAAGTTTGTCTTTCGGCATTTGTTTTGGTAAGTGTCCCTGTTTAATTAATTTTTGAACACAAGGCGAGAAGTAACCAAAAGGCAATTCCATTAATTAATTAGAATCAACATCCAAATTTACATTTTTTTCAAGCTCAGTAGAGGTAGAAGCACGATAAAATTTGATCGGCTTTGAACCAACACTACGGACTTCCTTGACCTCTAAACTCTCGACCTTTTGAGGGAGAATCGGAGTGAGGGTCAGAATATCCACATAGTGGTTTATCCGATCATACATTGTTTCATATTCATTTCTCTCTGTATCTTCTAGGGATATCTTGTACTGAGGCTTCTTCTGTTTTGTCATCATTATTTCATCTTCAGAACTGTCTTCATCACCAATGTTGATAGTTGGCCTAGTCCGTTCAACAATTAAATTGATCTTCCTTCGTCCGCGTCCCTGGCCTCGACCTCGGGTGCGTGAATTAGAGGAACCTTCACCAACTTGGTGTAAGGGAGTGGTAGAAGGTTGTTGAAGCGGAGTTGTATGGCCTTCTTTTTGTGATCCCTCTAAATCTTTATCTTTTTTTGTCAAAATCTCGCGCGAGAAGACTGTCTTCTTTGGAGGCGCGTAGTAGGCAGCATCTTCATGGATACCAACTTCATGAGAAGACTGTCTTCTTTGGAGGCGCGTAGTAGGCAGCATCTTCATGGATACCAACTTCATGTACTAAAAATGGTTGTAGGTCGGCGCGTAGTAGGCAACATCTTCATGGATACGCGAGAAGACAGTCTTCTTTGGAGGCACGTAGTAGGCAGCATCTTCATGGATACCAACTTCCGTGCGAGAAGACAGTCTTCTTTGGAGGTGCGTAGTAGGCAGCATCTTCATGGATACCAACTTCATGAGAAGACTGTCTTCTTTGGAGGCGCGTAGTAGGCAGCATCTTCATGGATACCAACTTCATGTACTAAAAATGGTTGTAGGTCGGCGCGTAGTAGGCAACATCTTCATGGATACCAACTTCATGCACTGAAAATGGTTGTAGATCTCCTTGATGCAATTTTCTTAACCATCTTTCTAGTATTTAATGCACTGGTGTATGAATGATGGAACCATATTATGCTCATGAATCCATGGTCGAAAAGCAATTTTCTTGATCATCTTTGCGGTATTTAATGCACTGATGTAGGGATGATGGAACCATGTTACAGTTGACCCAACAGAGCGTTAAAAGTGGTCTCGGCGTCGATGATATGAAATTTAACGGTTGTTACGAGTTCTCCAACCTTCATAAGAGATTGATCCAAGGGCTCTTGTAGTATTCTACCATACCAGTGGTTGACAACTGTCACTGGCATTCCTTCCTTCGAGCATTGGCGGGAACCCAAACTTGTGCTGGTCGATCCGGAACATGAGACTCATCTTGTAATGGGATGTGAGATCTCGGGCTCCACGGTGCATGTTGATGCGTTCCCAGTGGGACATATGGTTCATCTATCACGAATTTGGAGTCTGAGGCTCGTTGGTGCTTGAAGTGTATTCTTCTATTGTCCTGAAATACTGTAGATACAGAAAGTTGCAATCCGAGCATTCTACAAATGCGTCCGTGAGTGATGTCCCGGCTGGTACCTCAACGTTGCATGTTGGGCAACCCGTTCATAAGATATTTGGAACTGGGAGCACATCTGATTCTGACACAAATCTAGACTCTTCATCTATAGTGGGCATGCTGGCAGAAGTTTCTCTCAGATCTGGGTCGTAAATATGTCCCTCCGGAATGAGGGTAAGAAAATTGCTCACGTCTTTATGGCGTTTGCGTTCTTGTCGCTAAAAAGCACTCTGCTTCTTTCGGCTTACATTTCTACGCTGCATCCGGCGGAGCGGAGTATTCGGTAATTGTTCATTACGGGCAGCTATCAGGTCCCTTGCTAGAGTGGCTACCATGGAGGGCAGACGGCGGGGCCCCTCCATCGGATCTTGATCCGCTATCACGTTTTTACCTTTGCGTGACACATTGTCCTGAGTGGTTACCCTCAACAGTGAAGGCAATCTCTCCTTTTCTTTACTGCTGACTGCGTCCATTAGAGGACCCTCTTAGTCCATATCAACTTGGTTGAAATCCATGTTAAAATCTATGGCACCTCCTTACGGCGCCATCTCCTCATTCAGTGCGAGGTTCCAGTCGTCCTGGAAGGCAAAGATCAGCCTCTGTTCAGAAATTTTTCTGGAGACGACAAGAAAAACGTCAGTGGGCCGAAACTTGGCATGAACAAGAACAAAACAAAGTATATATTAAAGTAAATTTTAGTTTGTTTTGGTGAAGAGGATTATTCATTTTATGTGTGAGTTTTGTTTAATTTAGTTGGGTATTTAAATTCAAAGGTAGAAAAGAGAACGTCTGAAGTTCAAAATTTTTTTCAAAATTTTCATTATAATGAGGTTAATTACAAAATTTGGACCAGGTCATAGAAATTTGGCCACATAGATAACCCTAAAAAAATCAAAGTTTCAAAAAAATCAGAGGCAAGTGACATTCAGCAGCATCAGGTTGCGTAATAGGTTTTCAGGTATCGTCCATTTATTGGTAACATGGGTCTTTCACCTGGAAGTCCACTAATTGGTAGGATCCCCTATATAGACCTTCTCAACAATAAATGGTCTCTCCCAAGTTAGCTCAAATTTTTCACCTATTTTGCGGCATGCAAGAATAGGTCTTTTGAGCACAAGCACGAGGTCACCAACTTTGAGTGTGCAAGAATAGGTCTTTTGAGCACAAGTACGAGGTCACCAACTTTGAATGTCCTTGGGCGGCAAATTTGTCATGGGCTTGTACCATCTTACCCTGGCAAAGCTCTAAATGTTGTTGGGCTTCTAGTCATTTTACCTCGAGACTCTCCAGTTCTTCAAGTCTGTGTTTTGCACTTTCTTTCGTTGTGAGTTGGTTGGCAACGACGACTCTGAGAGGCAACACCAAAGACACACTTTAGGAGATTCATTTTAAGGTCATATCATCGTAACCATTCAAACACAATCCTTAAATCGTACAAGTGGTCTATTTTCTATTTACTTTTGATGACCAAATCATTCACGTAGCATTCTACTTGGTTGTGAATAGGTCATAAAAAATCTTCGTCATTGCACGCTGATATGTTGCTACGACGTTCTTTAGGCCGAACGACATCACTTTGTAGCCGAAAATTCCAATCAGTGTTCTGAAAGCTGTAAGCGCTGCATCCTTAGGAGCCATCTTAATTTGGTTGTATCCCGATGATCCATCCATGAAGGAGAAAATTTCATGTGTTAAGGCTATATCCACCATCATATCTGGTATAGGTAGTGGAAGCTTGTCTTTTGGACATGCCTTGTTCAAATCTCTGAAGTCGACACAAATGCAAATCTGTCCATTTTTCTTCTTAACAGGTACAATATTGGCTAACCACATGGGGTATTGCTCCTCTTTCACAAAGTTAGCATCTATTAACTTTTTCACTTCGACGATGACTTGTTGTTTTATTTCAAAATGCATTCTCTTGGGAGCCTATTTTACTGGGGTTATATTCTTGTCCACCCCAAATTTATGGACTGTAACTTCTGCTGACAGTTCTGGAATTTCATCATAGCTCCATGTGAAGCAATCTTTGAATTCTATTAATAGTTTGATCAATTTTGCAGATTCTTTGTCATTAAGTAGAGAACTTATAAATGACATCATTTTATTATCCGTAAGCTCTTGAGATTCAATGTCCAAATAAACTAATGTTCGTAGGCTCATCAAGTTAAGAGATGCCCCGGGATCCACTAAAACTCTAGATTACACAAATCTGCCGATGTTGACGGAGATGTAGAGCGGACGGTTGTGGTCGGCGGTACCGAGCAGCAAAGTCTTTATCTATTAAGGTTCCCTCTGACTATTCTCTCAACGAGCAAACTTCATTTGATGTGTGCTAGCCAACTGAGCTAAGCAAATTTCTGGATCAAGCAAGGCTGTAATCAGAGACTCTCTCATCTCCTTTGATAGGATCAGAGCGTCGTAGATGCTTAGTCCGGCAGGAAACTTCCTAAGATGAGCTAGCACATTGTAGTCTACTTTGTATGATCCTCCAATTTTATCTTGATCATGTGGTTCTTCTACTAGTGGAGGTGGGGGTATCTCTTCTCAAGTTATTATCTATTTTCCTTTGTCTGTTGGAGCTGTTCTTGGTGGTAACACTTTTCCGCTCCTTAAGTTCACTTCCGTGACTTCTTCTTCTTGAGATATCATTTTTAAATCTTCCAGTGTCTTTTCCTCTCCGTCGGAAAGATCTAAGTTGATGGAAAGTGGTGTACCATGACACTCGAGAGTTGACTCCTCGTTATCGGTGCTGTCGTAAGAGATATCATTGATATCTTCTTTAGACTTGACAACGAGTTCATCAGACTTGAGTACGATTTGAGGATTATTTTAGGATTCGAGATCACAACTAGATTGGTCATAATCAGTTACATTATCACCAGAAACAATCAAAATGTAGCCAAAATCACAATCATTATATTCATAAGACCTAGAGGTACAAAAAGATAATCATACAAAGTTAAGGGTTCGAGGATTTTCTTCCCCAAATTTGAGACAACCAATCTAGTAGAGGCAGCCCCTATCCTACCCCTCGTGCTATCAATCTTGGCAGTGACACTTTTCTTCTTCTTGTTCTTTGTCCTTGACGATGACTGATCTCCTGATGAAACCTTCATCTCGAGCTCGGTATGTTGCGAACTCTAAATAGAGGCTTGTTTTGATGCAGACATGATCTTGTTCAGTATTTTCTTGGATGATCTGCTCCATAACTCATTCCATTCTTCTTCAGTGTTCATTGATGCTTGTTTCGATGAATCCTGTATGTGATTAAGGACCCTCTTGAGTTCATCCCAAGTTGTACTCCATCCATCTATTATGGTATACAGATCAATTAGGATGATTGGCTCGGCCAAAATCATGTTTATGGAACCTTTTTCAGGCTCTTTAAATATTCTTTCAGGATTGTAATGTTCTCTTCCTTGAGGTTCTTCTCAAGCTAGTCCTTAAAGACAAAACACTTGTCTATAGTGTGCCCAAGCAATCGGTGGTATGGGCAATAATTTGGTTCATTCTTCTTATCCACCCGGGTTTCTTTGGATCAGGGTGGTATGGGCAATAATTTGGTTCATTCTTCTTATCCACCTCTTCAGGTTTCTTTGGATCAGGGATTTGAATTTTGGTTTGTTCATTAGACTCTTGAATATTTTAGGTATGGCTTCTTCCTTGAAAGAATACACAACCTTCAGTCGCTCTAATAGGGATATTCGTTTACCCATTGTTCGAGGTGGTCCCTCCTGAGGCGGCCGTTGGTTAGATTGACTGCTCTGTTTGTGAGAGTACTGTGATGAAGACTGGTGATGTTCTTCTGCATATATCTTTATTGGCTGCTTTCCTTTGTTGACAGTCGTGACTACTCCTGATTTCTTTTTGAACACTCTGGTCACTTTAGCCTTTTCATGTGGCTCAATGTGCTTCATTTCTTCTTGAAGACTGCTGGCTTTGCTGAGTAGCTTTTCGAAAGATTTGATTGTGAGTCCTTTAAGCATGAATGCTACTGGCCCATGAATGTTTTTGAGTAGAATCTCAATCGCTTAATGTTTTTATAGCTGATGTTCACATTTCATGCTAAGGTTTATCCACCTCAAAATATAATCTACCAAAGTTTCGCTGGGCTTTTGCTTCTCCATCATGAGCTCTCCAATAGACACATGATGTTGCACCCTGATAAATCTTTTCACAAATAACTGTTCCAACTCAGAAAATGTTTTAACTGGCCCGTTGGGCAGGTCAGCGTACCAGTCAAAAGCAATTCCTGACAAGCTGTTGACGAATTGCTGGCAGAGTAGAGCTTCATTATTCCTTGTGTTGCCACAACTGGCTCAAAAATGTGCTATGTACTGTCTGGAATTTCCAGTTCCATCAAACATCTTAAAGTTTAGGGCCACAAAACCCTCGGGGAAAGGTACGGTGTCTAACTCCTCTAGGTAAGGTCTACCCATTAAAATTTATGCACCGCCCTTGGATTGGGCTAAGGCGTCCCGCACTTGTTCAACCATTTGCTTGAATTCCTTCTCTGGCGTGGCACTTGATGGATAATCTTTCTTTGGTTGTTCATCATTGTCTGCTGAAGTAGCCTCTCTTCTTTCATCTATGATGTGTATGATTTCTAGCTGATTAATCTCTGGAGAAGACAATCTTGGTGCTTGTGATTGCCCCTGAATGGTGGCCATGATGATCATAGCTACAATCATCTCTTCTATTCTTTTCTCCAGTAGACTGACTTGCTCATCCCTTAGGAGGATAACCCTACGCAGCTCATCTACGGCGTTCTCTTCGGTGTGAGGTTGAGCCTCGCTTGCAGATGTGGTAGCTCTGGTTTCGATCACATGGATATTCATGAAATCCTCCTCCAGGTAATCATTGTAATCAAAATCTTCATTGTCACTATCGATGGAAACTCCATGTTCTCTAGCTAACTCGGAAATCTCAATCCTAGGTTTCTCAACTTTCCCTTCAATTATTGATTCCTTGATTGCTTTAAGATCTGAAGGACCTTGGTGGATATCCTCTACTTGTTCCTCCATCTTGCTGGCTATTGTCGCGACGATGTCAGATATTTCAGGCACTAGTTTCACTTTCTGTCCTGCAGGCTCACTGAACTGTATCGGTGCAGCGATCTTGGGTACCCATACCCTCTTATTTTTCGACGATAATGTCTCAGGATGGGGTGTCTTAGTAGAAAAATTGATACGAAGAGGGAAGGTATGCTCCCCATGGTGTAGACCGGCTACTGTGTAAGGTAATCGCTTTGTTCTTATCTCTAGAAGGAAAAATGGGTAAGATCTTCGGACCCAGTCTCAACTTAACCAGTCGACGGTCTGTGGTCCTGGTGGCAGTATGATCAGTAGTAATCACTATGGTATCAACTCTGTTCCCCAAAAGGAACCAAATGGGGATGCAAGTAGGTGGCACTCCAACTATTTTGCGGGACTGTCTGGCAGACTTGATGCCCTTCAAAATTTCCCTCTTCATGCGAGAAGAAATTGAATCTCCCACTCATTTAAGTAACTCGCTAACCAAACATCCTTTTTTAGTAGTAAGCCTTCTGAAAACTGCCCTCCTCACCATGTCCATGAAGTGGCGGTAATGCGGCAGCGATCCTTCTGATACTCTCATATCCATCGGTATCTGTCAGAGGATGGAATCTACTTCCTCGAAGGAGTGGATAAGATTCTAGTAACACTTCTTCAACTTGATGAGGCTCCTCCTCAATAGGTGTCTTTTTAGGAGTCTGGGCTTTGTTGGCCCTCCAAACCCTTCTGTTGCGGTCCCTCATTTAAGTTCGGGTTAGTGGTACAGTCTTTTAGCATGACCTGATTTCAAACACGAGTGGTGGGATAGTTAATCCCTCAGTCGGATCCTCAACAATCATTACTTCTTTCCCCTTAGCAGCAGCGGGGAGAGTAGGTTTGACGGGTGCCGCGACGGCAGTAGCTTTAGCCTTTTTGCAGGCAGGGAAGTCTTGAAAGCAATTCAGACTGAATTCTATGGACGGCTCTTGCATTTCTGGAGCGGCGATCTTCATAACCACGAACGGGGCTTTCACGAGGATGAGCTCGAGGTCTTCAAATCCAGCTCCAAACTTGATGGTAGGAGCGATGTTACAGGCGCTGCGGTCTGTTGGTAGGTTGCAGTAAAAGGTCAGCGTTGGGTAGGGCATTGCAGCAGGCTTTAAAACAGAAAGTTTTAGGGTTAGCTATATGACCAAAAACCTTGTACTTTTTATTGCAAGTACTGAAAATAGAGGTTGATCTGTAGACCGGTCGGGTCTTAATTTAAAGGTATTTAAAATCTTATTTAAGAAAATTTTAATTAATGTAAGAAAATTTCAAAGTGCGCGTAGCACAACACCATTTGGTTTAATTTATGGAATAACAAATCAAATTTGGAAGGGAGATGTGAAATATTTTAGGACCCAGTGCGGGACCTATTTAGTGACAGAAAATGCCCAGGTGGAAATAGTCCAGCGACACACCTATTGGGGGTCCAACCCACCCCCAGGAAATTTAAAGGGTCCTTAATGGCCTTCTGAACCTCTCTGTTCAAAGATGGTTGAATAGCTAGTTCTGAAGTCCAAGGAGTTAGTTGTACTTTCCCTAGATAGAAATGGGTAAAGTATGCCAACAGAAGAAGGGTAATTTGGTCTAAAAGGGACATGAACACATTACCGATGTGTGAAAATAATATTTCTTGATTTATATGGAGAGAAAAGCATGTCCCCAACGGAGTCGCAAGATAATGTCGGCGCTATTTCGGGGGTTCTGTGGGGAGTTGCCCATAAGAAGCTCTCGGTCGCCGGAATCAAAATCTCGTAGCCCACTTTGCAAGGATGTTGAAGTATGAAATCAAACTGACCCAATATTTTTCATAGTTTAAAATGAAAGAGCATTGTATCTTAAATCCTGTATCTATCACGAAGGATAAACACAAGACTTGAGGATGAGGCTCGATCAAATAAACTAAGGAAAGTATGGCGTCCATTTGGTCTGCGAAACCTTTGTATTTACCGAAAAGTTCCCCTATTTAATATAA
>JXCR01146445.1:96936-186547 GCA_002079205.1 Phalaenopsis hybrid cultivar
TGAGGGAACTCTAGAGTGAGAGCTAGTATCTTCCCTATTTAGCCGGTCTTCAGAACTATTTAAACTTTAAATTAGCTAATATTCTTTATAGCATCTCTAGTAAGGGTAAAGAATATTATTGCTCCTATTTGACAAAACACAATTTGCATACTTCAAAAAAAAAATTCATAAACTTATTATTGATTCTTGATAAGAAGAAAGATATTTTCATATTAAGAACTTTTCTTCTACGAAAAAAATTAGTTATCTTTTTAAGTTGTTACTATTTCGTTAAAATATAAAAAATACCAAAAATATTTAAATCTTAAATTCTTGCAAAAATCATTTTTAGTTTAAGTAATTATCTTGTTAAAAATAGAAAAACTTTCTAAAAAGTGCATATTGCATAATCTTCACTGTGGGTTCGATATTCAAGTCTTAAGCAAAAAGTCCTATATTACTTGATAACGATACATATACTTGCGTAGTATCCCAATATAAATATATATAAATTAAAAAGTTAAATTTTTATTTTTTTTTCAGGATCAAATTTTTTGTTTTGTTGCAAAATAAGAAAATATAAGTGAAAAATACCATCAAAACTATTGTTATACTGTGCATAAGCATTAAGACTGGGTACCAAGTTTTTGTCGTCGTTGTCGGGAAAGAATACAAAGTAAATTTTAATTTTTAGAAAGTCCTATTTAAACTTTAAATATTGTATCTTATTTTNATTATACTGTGCATAAGCATTAAGATTGGGTACCAAGTTTTTGTCGTCGTTGCCGGGAAAGAATACAAAGTAAATTTTAATTTTTAGAAAGTCCTATTTAAACTTTAAATATTGTATCTTATTTTGTACATTTCATTTTATTTTATTTTATTTTATGTTAGTGTATGCGTAGTTCAGGTTCTGAAGGACTAGTGCCCCACTATTCTGAATTAGAAAGAACTATTAGAAAAATCAGAAAAACCAAAAAAATTAAAAATCTTAAAAAATCCAAATAAATTATAGAAATTACAAACCAAAATAATCAAAATGCTGAAATTCATCAAGAGTTTAGACCTTTAAGAGATTATGCCACCTTACTGTAGATGAACTTCACTATAGTATTCAAAAACCTACTATAGTGGCTAATACATTTGAGCTTAAACATGTTATTATCTAAATGATATCAAATAATCAGTTTGGGTGATCACCAACTGAAGATCCAAATTTTAACAATTTNGAAAGTACTTCTCTAGCGGGTTAGTTCAGAGAGATTTTCAAGAACAAATTTTTATTTACTTTATTTATTTTTATTATTTTTGTTTTTAGTGATTGTAAAAGGGAAGAGATTCAAAGGAACTTTAAGAGTTTGGTGGAGTACTTGAGATAAGTTTTTATCTTTTTGTTTTAGAATACTCTTGGTTTTAATCGAGACTTGTTGTTGATTTGATAATGATTTCTTCTTTTAAACTAAAGTGTGGTTTTNAGATATGTTTTTATCTTTTTGTTTTAGAATACTCTTGGTTTTTATCGAGACTTGTTGTTGATTTGATAATGATTTCTTCTTTTAAACTAAAGTGTGGTTTTATTTTCTCCATGGATTCNACTGCTAATAACTTTCAATGGCATTCTAAACGGGTGAATCCGAAGAAAGTAGCCAATATTCATGAAACTGATGCATTTACTATGTTAGCAAATCAAGTTGCTGCAATTTCAAGGAAGTTAGACCAATTTGGAATGAATTTTTCTCAACCAATTTCCATGATTGAAGAGAATTCATTAGGCCAAATGGTAGATTCTCAAGCATCTTTAGAATCTTTGAATGCCATAAATAATAAGAAAAATAATCCATATTCCAATTATTATAACCCAGGTTGGAAGAACCATCCCAAATTTAACTGGAATAACAATTTGGGTTGCAATAATCAGCAATAGGGGAACAACTAAGTAAACCCATTAGAAATTGGAACAACCAAGGGAATAATAATTATAGATCTACTTCTCCTCCAGGTTTCAACACTAATACAAAATTTAAGGATAAGAAGTTATCTATTGAAGAAGTGGTGTTACAAAAGGGTTATCAGTTACAAAGTCAAGGAGCTACAATTAGAAATATTGAGAATCAACTTGGGCAAATCACAAGTTCATTAAGTAATAGATCCTAAGGAACACTTCCTAGTAATACTGAATCAAATCCAAAAGATCAGAATAAAGAGTAAGTTAAAGCCATACAACTTAGAAGTGGAAGAGAGTTGGAAGGTAGGGTTCAAAAAGAGATTGAAGTAGAGAGAGAAGAATTTGAGAGTCAAAAGAGGACACTCTAAAAGATTCTGAAAGACATATTTCTTTGCCAAAATTTGATTGAAAATAACCACCACCTCCATTTGCTCAGAGACTTGGACAACAGCAGTTGGATAAGCTATTTTTCATAGTTTAAAATGAAAGAGCATTGTATCTTAAATCCTATATCTATCACGAAGGATAAACACAAGACTTGAGGATGAGGCTCGATCAAATAAACTAAGGAAAGTATGGCGTCCATTTGGTCTGCGAAACCTTTGTATTTACCNCTTGCCCAAATAGCAAGGAAGATATGAGAATTTAGGTCGTGACTGACTGACAAACTGGAATCCTAAGACGAGTTAGGGCTTATATTGTATAACAAGGCTATACAAAGGCTTAAAGATAAGGTGAGGATTTACGTTGCATAAGCAAGCAACCTTGAAGTNTGTGAAACTTAAAAATGATATTACATCTTTTAATCCGTTTGAAGGGGAATCTATTATGAAGTATGGGAACGATTCAAAGAACTTTTAAGAAAGTGTGCACACCATGCTATACCAGATTGGTTAATAATTGAAACCTTTTAGAATGTATTAATTGGTTCTCTTAGATCAATTATCGATACAACTGCTGGTGGTTCATTGATGTTAAAACCATTTCATGACGCTTATGCTTTAATTGAAGAGATAACTGCTAATAACTTTCAATGGCATTCTAAACGGGTGAATCCAAAGAAAGTAGCCAATATTCATGAAACTGATGCATTTACTATGTTAGCAAATCAAGTTGCTGCAATTTCAAGGAAGTTAGACCAATTTGGAATGAATTTTTCTCAACCAATTTCCATGATGGAAGAGAATTCATTAGGCCAAATGGTAGATTCTCAAGCATCTTTAGAATCTTTGAATGCCATAAATAATAAGAAAAATAACCCATATTCCAATTATTATAACCCAGGTTGGAAGAACCATCCCAAATTTAACTGGAATAACAATTTGGGTTGCAATAATCAGCAATAGGGGAACAACTAAGTAAACCCATTAGAAATTGGAACAACCAAGGGAATAATAATTATAGATCTACTTCTCCTCCAGGTTTCAACACTAATACAAAATTTAAGGATAAGAAGTTATCTATTGAAGAAGTGGTGTTACAAAAGGGTTATCAGTTACAAAGTCAAGGAGCTACAATTAGAAATATTGAGAATCAACTTGGGCAAATCACAAGTTCATTAAGTAATAGATCCTAAGGAACACTTCCTAGTAATACTGAATCAAATCCAAAAGATCAGAATAAAGAGTAAGTTAAAGCCATACAACTTAGAAGTGGAAGAGAGTTGGAAGGTAGGGTTCAAAAAGAGATTGAAGTAGAGAGAAGAAATTGAGAGTCAAAACAGGACACTCTAAAAGATTCTGAAAGACATATTTCTTTGCCAAAATTTCATTGAAAATAACCACCACCTCCATTTGCTCAGAGACTTCGACAACAGCAGTTGGATAAGCAATTTTTAAAATTTATATAAATATTTAAGAAGCTTACAATCAATATTTAATTTGCTGAAGCCTTAGAACAAATGTCAAGCTATGTAAAGTTTATGAAGGATATTCTCAACAAAAAGGAAGTTTTAAGATAACGTGATTGTTGCATTTAGTGAGCAGTGCGGTGCTATAATTCAGAAGAAACTTCCTAAAAAGTTTAAATATCCTAGTAGCTTTACAATTCTATGTGCAATAGGAGAAAGATTTTGTGGGAAAGCTTTATGTGATTTAGGTGCAAGCATTAACCTTATTCCATTATTAATATTCACAACATTGGGATTAGAAGAAATAACCCTTATTACTGTAACTCTGCAGTTAGCAGATCGTTCAATAACCTATCCTAAAAGAGTTATAAAAGTTTTCCTAGTGAAAGTGGATCAATTTATCTTTTCTGTTGATTTCATTGTGCTAGATATGAAGGAAAAGATACCCATCATTTTGGGGAGACCTTTCCTAGCCACAGGAAGAGTTATAATAGATGTGCAAAAATGGGAATTAATAATGCACATCAATGATCAAAATATTACTTTTAACATTTCAAAATCAATGAAATACCCTGCAAAAGGTAAAGATGATGAATGCTATAGAATGGATGTTATAATATTCTGAGCGAATTACATTTCAATACTACTTTTGAAGAAAAATCTGAAGAAAAAGATTTGGAACACGAGTAAGAAGAGGAATTAGATCAATGTGTAAACCTTTTTAAGGAAGATTCAAGTTAGGTTCAAGAAAGTTTTGAAATTTTGGACACGATAGAAAAAAATTAATCATTTTGTCCATCTTTTGAGAAGCCTCCAAAACTTGAGTTGAAATTACTTCCTGAACAATTAAAATATGCTTTTTTAGGAGATTCCTCTACTTTAACTGTTATAATTTCCTTAATGTTAACAAGGGAAGAAGAAAAAGAGCTGATGAAAATTCTAACAAATTTTAAGAAAGCATTCAGATGGACAATTGCTGATATTAAAGGAATCAGTCCTTCAATTTGTATGCATAAAATTAATCTGCAAGAAAACTGCAAACCCAGGCTGATCCACAAAGGAGATTAAATACTTTTATGAAAGAGGTTGTTAAGAAAGAAAATTTAAAGTGGTTAGATGATGGAATTATCTACTCTATTTCAGATAGTGCATGGGTTAGTCCAATTCACTGTGTTCCTAGAAAAGGAGGAGTAACTCTAACTGTGAATGATCATAATGAGTTAATACCTACTAGACAAGTTACAGGGTGGCAAATATGCATAAATTATTGAAAATTAAGTCTTACCATTAGGAAAGATCATTTTCCACTACCCTTTCTAGATCAAATGTTGGATAGACTAGTAGAACATAAATACTTTTATTTTCTAGATGTATATACAAGTTATCACCAAATTCAAATATCTCCCAAGGATTATGATAAAACAACATTTAACAGTCCTTATGGTAGTTTTTCTTTTAGAAGAATGACCTTTGGGTTATGTAATGCCTCTGCTACCCTTTAAAGATATATGATGACAATTTTTTGTGATTTAATTGAAAAAGGGACTGAGTCTTTTTGGATGACCTTTCAGTGTTTGGAAATTCATTTGACTCATGTTTAGAACACTTATCTAAAGTTCTTAAGCACTGAGAAGAAGCAAATTTAGTCCTTAACAGGGAAAAATGCCAATTTATGGTAGTAGGAGGAATTATATTAGGTCATCAAATATCAAAAAATGGTATGGAAGTAGATTCTGCTAAAATTCAAGTGATCGCTAATTTACCTTATCCAACAAATGCAAGGGAAATTAGGAGTTTTTTAGGACATATTGGATTCTACAGGTGATGTATTAAGAACTTTTCTGAGATTGCTAAACCTTTATGCCATTTACTGGAGAAAGACACAATTTTCAATTTTGATGAGGAATGCCTAAAAGCTTTTACATTATTAAAAATAAAATTAATCTCTGCAGTAATTATAGTTTCACCAAATCGGGAAAAACTTTTTGAACTTATGAGTGATGCAAGTGATTATGCTATTGGAGCTATTTTAGGACAAAGATATGAAAAAATTTTCAAAGTTATTTACTATGCTAGTAAAACTCTTAATGAAACTCAAATTAATTATACATCTAAAAAAGAGTTATTAACAATAGTATATGTTTACGATAAATTTAGATCAAATTTGATTGGAGCTCATTATATAGTGTTGTTGGCGCTACTTTAGGTTAGTGGAGAGTTGCCCGTAAGAAGTTGTTGGTCACCGGAATGAAAATCCCATGGCCCGCTTCATAAGGATGTTTTAATTTACATATATATTTAGTTTTAGAAAAATATGAAATCAAATTGACCACTTATTTTTCATAGTTTAAATGAAAGAGTGATGTACCTCAAATCCTGTATCTATCCCGAAGAATAAACACAAGACTTGAGGATGAGGCTCAATAAAAAAAACTAAGGAAAGTATGACGTCTGTTTGGTCTGCGAAACCTTTGTATTTTCCCACAAGTTCCTAAACTAAGGAATACATGGCGTTTGTTTGGTCTGCAAAACCTTTATATTTGCCGAAAAGTTCCCCTATTAAATATAAAGAATTAAATAGGGTTTATATTAAGTTGAGTTTGGACATGCTTCCTATAAGGGCAAGCCCCTATAGTTAATTACATCTTAAATGACCAAAGTCACCTAAGAAGACTCTTGATAAAAATCAAGAAAATTTATCTTCAAGGAATTTCAAAGGGTAGGACTATTAGAAGACTCTCGATAAAAATCAGGAAATATTATCTTCAAGGAATTTCAAAGGGTAGGACTCTAGCTCTCGATAAAAATCAGGAAATATTATCTTCAAGGAGTTTCAAAGGGTAGGACTTTTCAATGATAAAAATCAGGAAATATTATCTTCAAGTAATTTCAAAGAGTAGGACTCTTCAACGAAATCAGGGTAAGCCCCTATAGTTAATTACATCTTAAATGACCAAAGTCACCTAAGAAAACTCTCGATAAAATGAGAAATATTATCTTCAAGGAATTTCAAAGGGTAGGACTCTTCAACGAAATCGGACGTAGAGTAGAAATATTATCTTCAAGGAATTTCAAAGGGTAAGACTCTTCAACAAAATCGGACGTAGAGGTGGAAAGATTATCTTCAAGGAATTTCAAAGGGTAGGACTCTTTAACGAAATCAGACGTAGAGGTGTGAATATTATCTTCAAGGAGTTTCAAAGGGGAGGACTTTTCAATGAGATCAGATGTAGAGGTGTGAAAGGGAATTTCAAAGGGTAGGACACCTAAGAAGACTCTCGATAAAAATTAAGAAATACTTAGAAGACTCTCGATAAAAATCAGGAAATATTATCTTCAAGGAATTTCAAAGGGTAGGACTCCAACCTCGATAAAAATCAGGAGAAATATTATCTTCAAGGAGTTTCAAAGGGTAGGACTTTTCAATGTTTCGATAAAAATCAGGAAATATTATCTTCAAGGAGTTTCAAAGGGTAGGACTTTTCAATGAGACCCGATAAAAATCAAGAAATATTATCTTCAAGGAATTTCAAAGGGTAGGACTCTTCAACGAAATTGGACGTAGAGGTGTGAAATGGGGCTGGTTCAAATTTGGAACATTTCGTTGTAGAGTCTAAAGGAGGAAGAACTAGGGGATGTCTTTGATCCAGAGGAGAACCCCGATGACTTCCCAAGCTATCCTAATGTGTGGCTTCAATTTTGAGGAGAAAAAATTATGTGATTCATCTTGCCAATTTTATTAGTGAGGGCTTATATTGTATAACAGGGCTGTACAAAAGCTTAAAGATAAGGTGAGGATTTACATTGCATAAGCAAGCAACCTCGAAGTCCTATGGCTTTGTTGTTTAAGTTTATGGAAGAAAGATTGATTTAGCTGGGGAAGACAGGTTTTGTTATTGAAGATGGCCGTGCTGCCCACCATGCTAGCTCAAAGCTCGTTGTAGTGATGAGTTTGAGTTTTCTAGCGTGTCAAGTTATAATGTCAAGTCGGGTGACACTATGGTTAATGTTCTTTAAATTTTATGAGGGCATATTAAAGTTGATTAGAGCAACAACGGTTAGGATCCTACGGTTCCCTCGTTCCAACACCACTATTTTCTATTGGATTCACTTAGTCCAATAATTTCATTTAGACCGTGGGAAGCCTCGTTAGCAACCGTAGGTTACCTCCTCCGAGGGGTCAGTTAGGATCCTACGGTTCCCTCGTTCTGGCACCACTATTTTCTATTGGATTCACTTAGTCCACGAACTTACTAAACTCAACTTAATCAGTTCCATAGTTTCTTTTAGACCGGTGGAAGCCTCGTTAACAGCCATAGGTTAACTCCTCAGAGGGATTCCCGATCATCTGATAGAGATGTCTTAATTTAGTTGCAATTGTAGTTTTGTGTGATTTTTGTGATTAAATTTTGAGTTTTATATTTTGATTGTTGTGGCGGTGGATTTTATCTTGGTTGATTTTAGTTTTGGCTTTAGTTTTGGTTTTAGGTATGTGGCTATCGTGATAGTTTTTGTTTTCATGCATGGTGACATCGTTGTTTAGCATGCAAAATGTGTAAGCGTAAAAGTATAGCACACAAGTACAAGAAAGACAACGATGAAAACTGTAAAAGCGTGCCTGGCGAGTCTTCTTATTTCACCGCCTGAAACTTAAAATGCATGTCAGGGCAATTTATATAGAGGAAAAGAGTAAGATTTTTGTAGTTTTCCTAACCCTATGTCATATCTTGGTGGGTCCTTAGGAGTTTAATTAAAAATTATTTTGTTAAGAAAAGCCTATTAAGTTAGTAGATCTCCGAGGTATCCAACAGATCTAGAGAAAGAAGCAGGTCCGTGCTACGCTCTCGCTGCCTTGTGGAAAATCCCGAGTTCTTCTAAACTTATTATGTTGCTTAATAAGTCATTCTGTAAAACACCCTAATGCTCAATTAACATTGATGTCTCAATTATCCCTAAGAATAGGGTAATTATCACTTGTGATTGAATTTAATAATTATGTGGGTGAAGACCCTTAAAGAGGCAAGTTAGTGTTGTTGGAACACTTAGCAAAATTTTAACCCTAATTGGGCTTGTAGTGTTTGAAAGATATTTTAATTTTCAATGATATTTACTTTTCTAATCCTCATTTAAATGAAACTCGATTTAGCCTAAGTCACTAATAAGCCCTTAAGACCTAGGTGAATGTCATAATTAGATTTGAAAAGATCAAGCTTTAGGTGATCATGATTCATGATTTTGATTTTATTTGAACATCAAAATAGCGGTATTAAATTGATTAATTATTGACTTCAAAAGTCATACCCCTAAGTCCAATATCATTTAATTTAGTGAACTTCAAGAATTTGATAATTTTAGGTAATCATTAATTTATCTTTAATTAAAGAAGGCGAAATGGGTTTCTACCAACTAGTCCAATTTTTTATTTCAATCATCAAATGAGTTAATTGAAATCAGATGTTACCCATTTTCCTCTTTAAATTAAGCCTCAATGTTAATTAAGGCTAATTTTCCAACATTACACATTTGTCCCTAAGGCTCTATCACTTCATAATTTGTCAAATTCAATTCAAATGACTTTGAAATTTTTATCCTACCTCATTCATGGGTTAATTAAGACAGTAGAAGAGAATATGATTTTTCAACATTTAATTTAATTTATGTAATTATTTTTCATGCAAAAATAGGATTTTTCAAAGAAAATTTCTAACTTGACTAAGGTAAATCCTAATCCCTTAAAATTTTTACTGGAGGCAGGCCTAGACTAGAAAAGCCTTTGGACCAAATTTTAGAATTTTTTGAATTTTATGTGAAGTTTAAAAATAATTTTAATTTCTGAGGTATTTATTAAATATAAAATATTTTAAATGGGGAAAATTAAGTTTTGCATTTTTTAAAAATCTTCCTGAGGTCAAAGAACCTAGGGAAGCAAATTTTATCTTTTATGATTTTTCTTTGATTTATTGGAGTTATTTTAATGAAAACACATTTTTAGCCTTTAAAAATTTTTTAAAGCTTTAAAATTCAATATCTTTTTTTGAAAATAAGTAAAATTACTCTCATTATTCCTAAGTTCTTAGGATGCCATTAAGAACATTTCCATGAGTTTCAATTGTTTTTGTGATTTTTAGGGATTTTTAATTATTTAAATATTTAAAATAGGTTAAAAATCGAGTTTTTATTCTAAATGTTGTTTTATTTTTAGAAAATACCCCTGATCACATAGAACTAAAAAAAAACTAAGTTTCATAATTTTTTGAGTTGTAATTTGATTTTTAAAAATCATTTAAATGGCAAATGTAATGTTTATCTTTTAAAAATCAACATAAGTTATCAATTGAACTCAAAATATTTTGAAATTTTTATGATGAGTTACCTGGATCAGGAACCATAGTGGAGATAAAAAATAATTCATTTAAATGTTTATATTTTCTAAAATTAATTATCTTAATGATTTAGTGTTCATGAAAATTAAGTATATTTTAAATGACTTGACCCATGAAATTATTTCCAAAAGCTTCGATGGTAATGGTAGACCTTCCAAAATTTTCTAGGAATTTTCTAATCAATATGCTAATTTCCATGATTATTTTAAGTAAATTAAGTGAAAATACTTGAAAAATATGGATCTTTGTCTAGGAACCTCCTATGACTTTGGAAAAATCAAAGGATGTTTCCCTTGATAGAGGCTACAACATGCCAAAATTTCAAGCCAAGATAATGTGTCAATATGCATAGAGAATCAAATGATTAAAAATATTGTTTAATTAATTAGAAATGAAATATGCATTAAATAGTCTTAAAATTCATTCCACATTTTTCTCCTCTATTTACTGAGCAAGGGGGTATTTTTATTTTATTTATTTTTTTATTTTTCGACACAAAGTAATGGATTTTTTAAGTTAAGGGAGTTTAAATAACTAGAAAAAGCCCTATTTTTCTACTTATCCACGCAATGCCTTGTGATCTTATGGCGGCTCCAAAACTCCACACGACGTGCTCCTATTTGACACCACCGTCCACGCCAGCAGCCACATGTCCTGCTATTTGTGTAAAGAAGCGTTGTCCGACTTCATCTTAGACGTCCATTCGATACATGCGCGATTAAATGACTCCCCATCATCATCCCCGATAGAATGATCCCGTGACCGTCCACAATAAAACCCTAAGATCTCTGCTTACACTCAACTAAATTACTTCAGGTTTGATCCTCTGGACTCATCTAAGTGAGACGAACACATCCATATGGTAAATGTATCATGAAATCAAGCCTAAGAAAATGGAGAATCAAAATAGGCTCGGGAAGAGGAGAAGTTTTGTACTTTTGCTCAGAGAAGGGAAGCATTAATCAGAGGTGATGGACACGTTTGTTGGGGCCTAAGGAGGCTATGGATTAAGCCTCTTGCTGTGGTGTAAGGCCTAGGTGTGATTTTGATCAAGACCGATTGTGGGTGTTGATTGAACTCTATACTAGGGGATCAGTGGAAGGGGAAATTGATGGGGCATCTTCCTCTTTCACTATTGTGAAGGTGTGGGTGAAGTTAATTTAAGTTTTGTGGATTGTGGAGATGTATTCAGCTCTGTCCTTATTTTCGGCAAGGTTTCGAGCTCAAAATTGAACTCCGACAAAGGGATTCAAGGCAATGTGGTGGTTGGGTTGCACTGAGGAGGTCTCAAAGAGGCTCTGTGTGTGATTTCAGGGACTCTCTTCTAAGAGATTTTCAACACCTGGTTTAATGGCTGTGAAGGTGTCCTTTTATAAAAAGGGGGTTATGTTGGTTGTCATGGTCAATTAGGAGGTGTAATGTGGTTCTTAGGCGGAGGGCTGAGAAGCTCTACAACTCAATTTGGCTGAGCTGGCCTCTAGGCTTGATTTAGGTGAAGTCCCATGGGGGTAGCTCTCGATTTTGAGCTTTTCAGCCACTAGGCTATCCGGTCCCCCAGGAGGAGGTGGCTAGGTGCTCAGGGCATCCAGAGGAATCTAGCACACAATTTAATGTAAATGTGTTTTGATTTGGAAAAGATATCTTAAGCATGTGTATGTTTAGGAATAAGATTCCTTAATTTGGGGGACCTTTGGTCCATGGCTTAGTTTAGGTGGTTAAAGGTGTTCTGACTCAGCCTTAGGGGTCAACTAATGGCTGGGGTGGAGTTAATTTGGTTGCTTTAGGGTGGTTAGGTCACTTTTTTGTGCATGGGTCCAAGTGTGTGCAAATGACCAAAACTTGGGTTTGGGCTAGGTTATCTATGTCAATTGACCAAATTTATTGCTAAAAATTGTGTAGATGATTGTTATAAAGATTTTTGGTGAAGGGTTGAAGTGATTTTGACTTCAATTGAAGGGTCAATTTGAGGGAATTTTGATTTTTTGTCAATTCGATCATGTTGGACTAGGCTTCTATCTAGCTTGGGTTAGCCTTGAGCTAAGTCCAAATTAATTATTGTAAATGGTCAATATGGACCCCATGAAGAGGTTTCAACATGAATTGGATGCTAATTTGGAGGTTAAGGATATCAATTGGGTGAAATTTGGCAACTTAGCCAATTTGGGGCTAAATTTTAGAATTTTGGATTTAAGCCAAAATCAAATGATTTGAGGCTTTACCATAGCCAGTTTATTGTTGATTTCAATTTATAAGAATTTTATAAAGATTTTTCAGCATTAATTGGGGCCAATTGTCTAGGATATGGGTTAAATTTGGTGATATTAGGTCATATGGTCAAAATTGGGGTTTTGACCTAAATCAAAATTGGATTCAAATCATGGGCTAATAAAGCTTTAATTTTGTTTATTTTGGCCATATAAAAAGTTAATTTGAGTTTAGGATTGGAATTGGGGTCAATTGAGATCAAATTGATGGGCATTTGAGTTGACTTTGGGGAAATTTGGGCACTTAAAAGAAAAAAAATTGGGGTTTTTGGCTAAAGATGGTCAAATTGGCCAAATTGGGTCATGTGGTAGTTGAAAAAAATGAAATTGTAAATATTTGGGATTTCTTGAAAATTTCTGGGAACTTTTGGAATGTTTGGAATTTTTGGCTATGGAGGGGTATTTTGGTAATTTCCCCATTTTTGGAGATTTTGGGTAATTTGGGTGTTTGAAGGTTTTCAAAAGGTTTGAAATGAATTTTGATCAAATTTGGATATTTTGAGCAAACTTGAAAATTTTGGCAAAGTTTAGGGTTTCAAGGGTTTTTAGGTAATTTTGGTGTGTTTAGGGGCAAAAGGCCAAGATGGGTATTTTTGATAGGATTGGGTAACTAATCACCCTAAATGAGGCATGGACCAAAGGAAATCCCATTTTGGGTCCTCTATGTACTGGTCATAGTTAAACCATAGCCCTAGGGCTGGTAGGTTTAGGCGATCATCCATACGAGCATCCCAAAAAGATCAAGGGACATAGGCTAGAAATTTGAGTTTAGGGTTGTGATTGATTGTGAGTGTAGATGACTGTAGTGAGTGCCTTAGCTCTAGACCAACACCAAGGGTCAACCCTAAGGTCCAGCAGTCCTAAGGGTGACTCATCTTGAGTTTCCCTTATAGTGACCCTATCTACTAAGTGCATAGAGGTTAGGATCAATATGTGAAACTTCAAGTTGAGTAAAGAAGATGGTAGAATTTCTTGTGGTGAGGGTTCCATGTCTAGTTTTCTAAGAATAGTCAATAGGAAAATCCTATGGCTAGGCCTTAGGCTACTAAAGAAGAAAAACTAAACCTCAACCAAAAGTGAGGTCAACAAATGGAACCTCAATATGTGTGGTGTGTTGAGCAAGCACACCGCGTGTATTGGCATTGACCGATGAGATCAACAAAAACCAATACAAACTCCTAAGTCAATAGACTCAAAAGTATGTGTAGAGTTGTGTGTGTGATTTATTTTATTTTCACTGAGGATACGAGTAGATGATCGTATGATTCAAATTAAGAAGTAGGAACTCTTGTTAGGGATCTGAGAGTGAATTTCAAGTTATGAAATTTCAAAAATTTCTAGAGGATGGGGATCAGTATGCAAGTGCTGACCCCAAGGTGGAAATTGAAATTTAAGTATTAATTCTGAAAAGACAAGAAGAGTCAGATTTTAGGTACCTACCTCAAAAGATGAGAATCATAATTTAGGTACTGATTCAGAGATGTGAGAATTGATATATAGGTATCAATCCCGAGAAGAGAGTCCAAATTTAGGTATCAACCTCGAAATGTGAGAATCAAGATTTAGGTACTGATTCGAAGATGTAGGAATTGAAATTTAAGTATCAATTCAAGAAGAGAATCAAAATTTTGGTATTGACCTCAAAATGTGAAAATCAAGATTTAAGTACTGATTCGAAGATGTAAGAATTGAAATTTAGGTATCAATTCCGAAAAGAGAGTCAAATTTTAGGTATCGACCTCGAAAGATAGGAATCAAAATTTAGGTACTGATTCAAAAATTAGAATTGAAATTTAGGTATCAATTGCAAGGAGAGAG
The DNA here is from genome assembly GCA_002079205.1 of Phalaenopsis hybrid cultivar. Lineage (NCBI taxonomy): Eukaryota > Viridiplantae > Streptophyta > Magnoliopsida > Asparagales > Orchidaceae > Phalaenopsis > Phalaenopsis hybrid cultivar. Next base: position 111,175 of record JXCR01146445.1, read on the forward strand.
TTGAAATTTAGGTATCGATCTCAAAAGCTGAGAATCAAAATTTAGATACTGATTCGAAGATGAGAATTGAAATTTAGGTATCAATTCCGAGAAGAGAGTCGAAATTTAGGTATCGACCTTGAAAGATAGGAATCAGAATTTAGGTACTGATTCAAAAATGAGAATTGAAATTTAGGTATCAAGTCCAAGGAGAGAGATTCAAAATTGAGGTATCAATCTCGAAAGATGAGAATCAGAATTTAGGTACTGATTCAAAAATGATAATTGAAATTTATGTATCAATTCCAAGGAGAGAGTCAAAATTTAGGTATCGATCTCGAAAGATAAGAATCAGAATTTAGGTGCTGATTTGAAGATGAGAATTGAAATTTAGGTATCAATTCCAAGAAGAGAGCCAAAATTTAGTTATCGACCTCGAAACATAGGAATCAGAATTTAAGTACTGATTCAAAATTGAGAATTGAAATTTAGGTATCAATTCCAAGGTAAGAGTCAAAATTTAGGTATCGATCTCAAAAGATGAGAATCAAAATTTAGGTACTGATTCAAAATTTAGAATTGAAATTTAGGTATCAATTCCAAGGAGAGAGTCAAAATTTAGGTATCGATCTTGAAAGATGAGAATAAGAATCTAGGTACTAATTCAAAGATGAGAATTGAAATTTAGGTATCAATTCCGAGAAGAGAGTCAAAATTTAGGTATCAACCTCGAAATGTGAGAATAAGGATTTAGGTAATGATTTGAAAATGTGAGAATTGAAATTTAGGTATCAATTCTAGAAGAGATGGTCGGAATTTAGATACCGACCTTGAAAGGATAGGAATCAGAATTTAGGTACTGATTTGAAAATGTGAGAATTGAAATTTAGGTATCAATTCCGAGAATAGAGTCGAAATTTAGGTATCGACCTCGAAATGATAGAAATCAGAATTTAGTTACTGATTTGAAGATGTAAGAATTGAATTTTTTGGAAAGATTTGTGATGTTAAATTTGTAGAAATGTTTCATGTGGAAATGTTGATTTTGTTGAAGAAGACTTGTAGAGTTTTGTGGGATTTTGTGCAGAATGAGAAATTCTACGGGGATGTGAAGAGAGTTAAGGTAGATAAAGACGGTTGTGCTACGCACACAAAGAGTAGGAAACTCCAAAAATTAGAGGATCCACTCAATAGATTCGTTTCATTTTCTTGTTGTTTTTATCACATTTAATTTTTTAAAATATGTCTTTAAAGTTCTAATTTTAATTAGTTGATTTTAAAAGAAATCTGTTTAGTTGTTTATTTGTTGGTGATTATTATTATTTTATTTTTATTTTATTGATTGTTAAAATTTTTTTGTTTCATTCTCTGTTCATTGAAATTTTAAACCAACGCGGGTTCATGGCTTTCATCCCTCGCACAAAAATGCAACTGATAGAAAGACATAATTTGAGAAAATTTCCATTAATTTGCTCCAACAAAGATGTTATAAATCGAACATAGGCTAACGCCTCAAAAGGTACATTATGTAGTCCATGTTGAAATACATCGAGAACTTATGCTATGAATATATTGTAGACTGAATATATCAGATACATGTCATGCTGTTAAAAGAAAGAAAGTGAAACCTCTATGCCAGGTATGTTGAGCTCCTGATCAAGCAGACCTTCTAAGTAATGCTCCAAGATAAGAGTTCCCTTTGCATGTACTTAGAGGTACAACCTTCTCACAGCTCGTGTGGAAGTAACTCGTCCAATTCTGGGTCCTGCTGGAATCCATATGGCATTTTACTGTCATCCATCATGCGGAAAGTCACAGAAACCCTACAGTGTTGTACCCCCGGAATGCAATGTTTGGCAACGTTTGCACCGTTGCCTTTAAGAAAAAGTACTGAACCGGCTGGTAGAGGAATCTCCACATAACATCTGAATTCACCAGGGCCAATGATTTTGATTTCTTTCCGAAATAAAATATTGTTTTTGCTCAGAAATGAGACTGTGCAGAAGGGCTTCACAAAATCATGATGATCAATGTAATGGGAATGCAATCACCCTCTTCATAAATATTGATAATGCAACCATTGAGAATGCAAGTAGTAGGTAGAATATTCCATTTGATCATCCTTTTGATCATCCATTTTATCATTGGCGGTAGAGGATCTACTTGATCATGTCTGAGGATCCCAGGTGGATTCCCTTGTCGGTCATTTATGAAGTTATAAAAATAGCCACACTGGATGGTGATTCTTCGCTTCCCTCTCAACCATTTCTTTGGCTTGAAATATGTCCTTTCCATGAGAAGGCCCACTCGACCACTATCTCTTAAATCAAAGATACAATCAAGAATGCTTCTTTCATCAGTCTCAGAGAAAACCCTGGAATATAGCTCCAGGCCTTCCAATATGTTGACGAACTTCCCCTGAACTTCTTTGTAAAACTCGAATTCTATTTTATTAACTTTGCTTATCTTATAGTATTCTACCATACCAGGGGTCGGCAGCTGTCGCGAGCGTTCCTCCCTTCGAGCATTGGTTGGAACCCAAACTGGCGCTGGTTGATTTGGAGCATGAAACTCGGCCTCTAGCGGGATGTATGACCCTGGGCTCAACGGTACATACTAATCCATCCCCAATGGGACATATGGCTCATCCATCATCAAAATTTGAACGCTGAGACCCATTGCTGCTTGAACTATACTCTTCCAAAGTACTGAAATGTTGTAGATGTAGAACATTGCAATCCAGGCATTCTACAAACGCACTCATGGCTGATGTCCTGGCCGGTACTTCAACTTTGCACTACGGGTAACCCTTGCACAAAACATCTGAAACTGAAAGTGTGTTTGACTCTGTCACAAAACCCGGTTCCTCATCCGGTGGGTAAGCTAGCAGAAGTTTCTTTCTGGTCTGGATCTAAATATGCCCCTCAAAAATAGGGGTGAGAAGATTGTTCGTCTCTCTTTGATGTTTGCGTTCTTGTCGTAGAAAAGCTCTCTGCTTCTTGTGGTTGGCATTCCTGGGTTGCGTCCTGCAAAGCAGAGTACTTGGAATTCATTCATTATTGGCGGCTACTAGGCCCCCGAATGGTGTATCTACCATGGAGGGCAGACGGTTGGGCCCCACTATCGGATCTCACTATGTTATCAAATTCTTGCCCTTGCGTGATACATTATCTTTAGTTGTCATCCTCAGTAGTGAAGGCAATCCTTATTTCTCTTAGCAGCTGACTACATCCATTAGAGGACCTTCATAGTCCATGTCAACCTGGTTGAAATTCACGTTGAAGTCTATGGTACTGCCCTGTGGCACCATTTCCTCATTTAATGTGAGGTTCCAGCCATCCTAGAAAGCAAAGATCAGCCTCTGTCCCGACATTTTTCTGTAGATGACAGGAAAAACATCAGCGGGCCAAAACTTGGAATGAACAAGAACAAAACAAAGTATTTATTAAAGTGAATTTTAGTTTTTTTTGGTGCAATGAATTTTATGTACGAGTTTCTTTAATTTAGTGGAAAATTATACTTAAAAGTGAAAAGGAGAAAATTTGAAGTTTAAAATTTCTTTCTCAAAATTTTAATTATATGGAGGTTAATTACAAAATTTTGACCCGGTCATAGATATTTGGCCATATAGATAACCCTAAGATAATCAAACTTCCAAAGTTTCAAAGCTAGTGAAGGTAAGCAACATCAGGTTACGTAATAGGTTTTCAGATATCGTCCATTTATTGGTAACATGGTTCTTTCGCCTTAGAAGTCCACTAACTGGTAAGCTCCTCCTGTGTAGACATTTTCAACGACAAATGGTACCTCCCAAGTTGGCTCGAATTTTCCACTTATTTTGTGGTGTGCAAGAATAGGTCTTTTGAGCACAGGTACCAGGTCACCAACTTTGAATGTCCTTGAGCGGACCAATTTGTCATGGGCTTATACGATCTTCGCCTGGTAAAGCTCCAAATGTTGTTGTGCTTCTAGTCATTTTCCCTCGAGACTCTCCAGTTCTTCAAGCCTGAGTTTTGTGCTTTCTTTTGTTATGAGTTGGTTGACAACAACGACTCTGAGGGATGGTGTCTAAATTTCTAGCGGTAGCACGGCCTCAGACACATACACGAGTATATAGGGTGTACACTAAGTGGGAGTCCTGAAAGTCATCCGGTAGGCCCACAAGGCTTCTAATAGTTTGTTATGCCAATCCCTTTTGTTTTTATCCTGTGTTTTCATCAAAATCTATACCAGTGTTTTGTTGAAAGCCTCAGCCAGACCATTTGCTCTGGGATAGTAAATCATAGACTATCTCCAGTCTATCTCATGTCTTTTGACGAAATTCTTGATCTTTGTACTTCTTAAAGCTGTCCAATTGTCGAAAATTATTCTTCGCCGTACTCCAAAATGATAGACGATTGGCTTTTGAAAAATTGAAGGACGTGCTATGTCATAACCTCACGTAATGGTACTGCCTCTACTCATTTAGAGAAGTAATCTATTGCGACAAGTATAAACCTGTGTCCTCTGGAAGATGGAGGGTCTATCATACCTATTATGTCCGTGCCCCAACACTCGAATGGCCACAAGGCAACAATTGGGTGTAGCACATTCGGAGGTTGGTGTAAGACCACCCCATGCACTTGGCATTGATGACATCTTCTGGTTGTATCCATGCAATCGAACATCATCACTGGCCAGTAATACCTGAGTCTTTTGATTTTCATTTTCATTTTCGGCCCTGACTAGTGAGCACCACACAATCCGGCATGTACCTCTTTAACAACATTTTGTGCTTCGGCTTTGCTAAAACACCGTAACCACATTTGGTCGAACGATCTTCTATAGAGAACATTTCCCATCAGGTTGTAAGACATAGCCCTTCTTGTTATGTGGTGCACTTGAGACTTGTCTTATGACAGCTTTCCAGTATGCAAATATTCTATTAATGGCTTGTGTCAATCTTCGTTGATGTCTGCAACTGTATTTTATGTTTCTTCCTTTTCAAGCTTATGTAGATTTTCGAAGTTGATCTGAGACAAGACTCATCTTCCTTGCACCATGATTTCAATGGAATCTTCCGGGGGACACGCCATTTCCTTAGCAAGTTTTGCTAGAGCGTCGACATGAGCATTATCTCACCTAGGAATCTGGTAGAAAGTCACATTGGGGATCTGCTCCAGAAGCTTCATCGTGTACTGATGGTATTATGATAATCTTGGTTTCAAAATTTTGTATTGTCCGACGACTTGCTGGATGACGAGTTGGGAGTCACCGTAGATGGTAATGTTTATTATATCCATTGAGATTTCCATTTCCAATCCAGTGATTAAAGCTTCATATTCTGCTTCATTGTTGGTGCACGGCTCTGTCAGATGGTATGAGAACCTCATCATACCCTTATCTGACGTGATAAAGATCAAACCAATCCCTTCTTTGCCTGGTATAACTGTGCCTGACCCTTTGTCTTTTCTGGCTGACGAAGCAACATCGAGGTACATCTCCCAGTGTTTGCACTAGAGAATTCAATTTGTAGTATTTGCCCATCTGGTAACTCGTCATTGAGAGAGGACCCAGCTAGTAGTGAGTGTGCAGCAAGAAAGTCTGCTAGTATCTGTCCCTTGATAGCACGAAGGGACACAAAATTTATATCAAATTCCAATAAGATCATCGACCATCTTGCTAAATGTCCGGAGAGTGTTGGTCGGGTCAGGTCATCAGATATTGCAATGGATTAACTTTCAAAATTAGGGTAATCTTATGAGAAAGCATGTAGTGTTTAAGCTTTTGAGCGGCAAAAATTAACGCCAGAAAATGCTTCTCAATAGGTGGATACCTTATCTCCATTGGTATTAAATGGTCTAGACAATCTTTCTCAAAAGGTGGATACCTTGTCTCTATCTGTATTAAACGAAGACTCAAATAGTAGTGTGCATTTTCTTTACACTCATCATTGACTTAGGCTAAAAGTGCTCCAGGTGAGTCATCTAAAGTCACGGTGTAAAGTATTAACAGTTTCCCTGGGAAATGGGCTGCTAAGACAAGAGGTGTCATTAAATATTGCTTAACGTCCTCAAAGGCCCGCTGGCATTTCTCTTCCAAAATTAATTTTGCATCCTTTTTAATTAATGCCGAGAAATGCTGACACCTACCTAAGAGATTAGAAAGAAAGCGTCTCATATATGCCAACTTCCCCCGGAAGGAACGTAGTTGTTTCAAAGTTTTAGGGGGAGGCATTTCCAAGATAGCTTAATCTTATCCGGGTCGATTTTGATTCCTCGATGATGAACAATGAATCCTAGAAATCTCCTGGAGGTAATGCCAAAGGCGCACTTTAAGGGATTCATTTTAAGGTTGTATTGCCGTACTCATTCGAACACGATCTTCATATCATACAAAAGGTCTATTTTCTGTTTACTTTTGATGACCAACACATCCACGTAGCATTCTACTTGGTTGTGAATGAGGTTGTAAAAAATTATCGTCATTGTGCGTTGATATGTTGCTCAGACATTCTTTAAGCCAAACGACATCACTGTGTAGCAGAAAATTTCAATCGGTGTTCTGAAGGATGTAAGTGCTGCATCCTCGGAAGCCATCTTGATTTGGTTGTATCCCGACGAAAATTCTATGAAGGAGAAAATTTTATGTGTTGAAGCGATATCCCCCATCATCTCGACTATAGGTAGTGGAAACTCATCTTTTGGACATGCCTTGTTCAAATCTCTGAAATCAACAAAAATACGGATCTGTCCATTTTTCTTCTTAACAAAGTTGGCGTCTATTAATTTCTTTACCTCGAGGATGACTCGTTGTTCTATTTCAAGGTGCATTATGCTGGGAGCTTGTTTTACTAGAGTTATATTCTTCTGCACCCCAAGTTTATGGACTGCAACCTCTGCTGACAGTCCTGACATTTCATTGTAGCTCCATGCAAAGTAATCTTTGATCTTTATTAATACTTTGATCAATTCTGCAGATTCTTTGTCATTAAGTAGAGAACTTATAAATGTAGGTCGGGGTCATTCTTCAGTCCCGTGGTTAATCTCTTTCAATTCGTCAACAGTGGTTCTAATTTCCTCTTCAAACTCTGTCAGAGCATCTTTTATTGGTTGATCAGTATAGTCATTATCTATATCAAGACAATCCTCTTCTGACTCGCCATTAATAACCATGAAAAATTCAGAATCATCGACTAGTCCGACTATACCAAATCCGAGACACTCTTTTGAATTTTGAGTTCGACTTATACCATTCCATAGTTTTTTAAAAAGTTAAAATTTATCTTTTGGCATTTGTTTTGGTAAGTGTCTCTGTTGAATTAACTTTTGAACACAAGGCGAGAAGTAACCAAAAGGCAAATCCATTAATTCATTAGAATCAACATCCAAATTTACTTGTTTTCCAAGTTCAGTAGAGGTAGAAGCACGGTAAAAATTGATCGGCTTGGAACTAACACTATGGACTTCCTTGACCTCTAAATTCTCTAACTTTTGAAGGAGAATTAGAGTGAGGGTCATAGTATTTACATAGCGGTTTATCTGATCATACATTGTTTCATATTCATTCCTTTTTATATCTTCTAGGGATATCTCATACTGAGGTCTTTTTCCTCTTGTCATTATTATCTCGTCTTCAGAACTTTCTTCATCACCAATGTTGATAGTTGGCCTAGTCCGTTCAACAAATAAATTGATCCTTCCTTGTCCACATCCCCGGCGTCAACCTCGGGTGCGCGAACTAAAAGGCCTTTCACCATCTTTTTGCAAAGGAGTGGTGGAAAATTGCTGAAGCGAAGTTGAATGACCTCCTTTTTGTGATTTTTCTAAATCTTCATCTTTGTTTGACAGAATCTCATGCGAGAAGACACTCTTCTTTAGAGGTGCGTAGTAGGCAACATCTTCATGGATACCAACTTCATGTACTAAAAATGGTTGTAGATCTCCCTTGATGCAATTTTCTTGACCATCTTTGCAGTATTTGGTGCACTGGTGTAGAGATGATGGAACCATTTTATGCTCATGAACCCATGGTCGACCCCATAAAACATTAAAAGAGGTCTCGGCATCGATGATATGAAATTTTGCGGTTGTCACGAGTTCTCTAACCTTCATAAGTAATGTAATTGATCCGAGAGCTCTTTCTCCCTTTTGGTTGAATCCTTTTAACATGATCTTATCGGTCGTAAGCTCTTGAGCTTCAATATCCAAATAGGCCAACGTCCGTAGGCTCATCAATTTAAGAGATGCTCCAGGATCCACTAAAACTCTAGATAACACAAATCTTCTGATGTTGACAGAGATGTAGAGTGGACGGTTGTGGTCGGGGGTACCGAGCAACAAGTCTTCATCTGTGAAGGTTACCCAGGCTTTTCTTTCAATGAGTAAACTTCATCTAAGGATGTGCTGGCCAACTGAGCTAAGTAAATTTTTGGGTCAAGCAAAGCTGTAACCAGAGACTCTCTCATTTCCTTTGACAGGATCAGAGAGTCGTAGATGCTTAATCGGGCTGAAAACTTCCTAAGATGAGCTAGCCCGTTGTAGTCTACTTTGTATGATCCTCCAAGTTTATTTTGATCATATGGTTCTTCCACTTGTGGAGGTGGGGGTATCTCTTCTCGAGTCATTATCTGTTTTCCTTTGTCTGTTAGAGCTGTTCTTGGTGGGAACACTTTTCCACTCCTCAAGTTAACTTTTGCGATTTCTTCTTCTTGAGATATCATTATGGAGTCTTTCGGTGTACCATGATGCTCAAGAACTAGCTCCTCGTTATCGGTGTTATCGTAAGCAGTATTATTGATGTCTTCTTTAGACTTGACAATGAGTTCCTCAGACTCGAGTATGATTTGAGGATCATTTTGGGGATTGAGATCGAAGATAGATCGGCCATAATCAGTTACGTTATCACTAGAAATAGTTAAAATTTAGCTGAAATCACAATCATTGTATTCATAAGATCCTGGAGGGACAAAAAGATAATCATACAAAGGGGTTCGAGGATTTTCCTCCCCGAATCCGAGACAACCAATCTAGTAGAGGCAGTCCCTATCCTACCCCCTATGCTATCAATCTTTGCATTGACGCTTTTCTTCTTTTTGTTATTTGTTCTTGAAGATGACGGATCTCCTAGTGAAATCTTCATTTCGGGCTTGGTATGTTGTGGACTCTGATTAGAGGCTTGTTTTGATGCAGACTAGTTTTTGTTCAGTATCTTCTTGGATCATCTGCTCCAAACTTCATTCCATTCTTCTTTGGTATTCGTAGAACCTTATTTTGATGAATCTTGTATTTGATTAAGGACCCTCTTGAGTTCATTCCAAGTTGTACTCCATCAGTCTATTCTGACATACAGATCAAATAGAGAGATTGACTCAGCTGAAATTATGTTTATGGAACCTTTTTCAGGCTCTTTTAAATATTCTTTCGGGATTAATATATTCCCTTCCTTGAGGTTCTTCTCGAGCCAGTCTTTAAAGACAAAGCATTTTTCTATAGTGTGCGCGAGCAACCGGTATGGGCAATAATTTAGTTCATTCTTCTTATCCACCTCTTCGGGCTTCTTTGGATCTGGTAGTTTGAATTCTAGCTTCTTCATCAGACTCCTGAATATTTTAGGTACAACTTCGTCCTTGAAGGAATACACAACTTTTTGTCGCTCCAACAGGGATATTCTTTTACCCCCTGTTCCAGGTACTCCTTGAGGTGGCCGCTGGTTGGATTGATTATTCTATTTCTTAGAGGACTGGCGATGTTCTTCTGCATATATCTTTATCGGCTGCTTTCCTTTGTCGACGGTAGCCACTGCAGCTGATTTCTTTTCGAACACTTTGACCACCTTAGCATTTTCATGTGGCTCCATGTGCTTTATTTCTTCTTGAAGAGTGTTAGCTTTATTGAGTAGCGTCTCGAAGGATTTGATGGTGAGTCCCTTAAGCATGAAAGCTGCTGGCCCATCAATGCTCTTGAGTAAAATTTCAATCGCATGATGTTCTTGTAGCTGAGGTTCACACTTCATGCTAAAGTTTCTCCACCTCAAAATATAGTCTACCAATGTTTTGCTAGGCTTTTGCTTTTCCATCATGAGATCTCCAATGGACACATGGTGTTATGCCCCGACAAACCTTTTCACAAACAGTTCTTCCAATTCATAAAATGTTTTAACTGACCTGTTGGGTAAGTAAGTGTACCAGTCAAAAGTAATTCCTAACAAGCTGCTGACAAACTGTTAGCAGAGTAGAGCTTCATTATTTCTCGAGTTTCCACAGCTGGCTCAGAAATGCGCTATATGTTGTTTGGGATTTCCAGTCCCGTCGAATATTTTGAAGTTTGGGGCCACAAGAGGAAAGGTACGGCATCGAACTCCTCCAGGTAAGGTCTACCCTTCAAAATTGATGTACCGCCCTTGGATTGGACTAAAGCGTCCCACACTTGTTCAACCATCTGCTTGAACTCCTTTTCTAGCATGGAACTTGATGGAGAATCTTTCTTCGGTTGCTCATCTTTGTTTGTTGAAGTAGTCTCTCTTCTTTCATTTATAATGTGTATGATTTCTTCCTGATTAATCTCTAGAGAAGCCAATTGCGATGCTTGCGATTGCCCCTGAATGGTGGCCATGGCGGTCATAGATGCAATCATCGCTTCTATACTTTTCTCTAGTAGACTAACTTGCTCATCTCTTAGGAGGATAACCTTATGCAGCTCATCTACGGTGTTCTCTTCGGTCTGCGGTTGAGCCTCGCACGCAGATGTGGTGGCTCTGGTTTTGATCACATGGACATCCATGAAATCCTCCTCCAGGTAATCATTGTAATCAAAATTTTCATCGTCGCTATCAATGGAAACTCCGTGTTCTCCAGCCAAGTGGGAAATTTTGATCCTGAGTTTCTCAAATTTTTCCTCAATTATCGATTCCTTGATTGCTTTAAGATCTAGAGGACTTTGATGGACATCCTCTATTTGTTTCTCCATCTCGCTAGTTATTGTCATGTCAATGTTAGATATCTCAGATCCTGGTTTCATTTCCTGTTCTACGGGCTCACTGAACTATATCGGTGCAGCGACCTTGGGTACCCATACCTTTTTCTTTTTCGACAATGATGTCTCAGAACACAGCGTCTTAGTAGAAACATCAGTATGTCGAGGGAAAGTATGCTCCCCGTGGTGTAGACCGACTACAATGCCAAATAATTATCTTATATTTGCATTTGGGATTGTAGGAATGTCTACATAATGGGTGATGGGTAAGATCTTTGGACCCAGTCTCGACTTAACCAGTCGACGGCCTGCGGTCCTGGTGGCAGTATATCAGTAATAATTAGTGCGGTATCAATCATGTTCCCTAAATGGAACCGAACGAGGATGCGAGTAGGTGTCACTCCAATTGTCTTGTGGGACTTCCTGGCAGATTTGACACCCTTCAAAATTTCCTTCTTCATGCGAGGAGAAATTGCATCTCTCACTCATTTAAGTAACTTGCTAACTGAAAAGCCTTCCTTGGTAGCTAGCCTTATGAAAACTGTACTAACTCGAGTGATGGGAGTGAACTTCTTTCTCTCCTCACCGTGTCCATGTAGTGACGGTAATGCAGCAATAATCCTTCAGATACTCTCATATCCATTGGCATCTGTCAGAAGATGGAATCTACTTCCACACAGGAGTGGATAAAGTTCCTGTAACACTCCTTCAACTTGATGAAGCTCTTCCTCAACAGGTGTCTTCTCAGGAGCCTAGGCTTTGATGGCCCTCTGAACTTTTCTGTTACAATTCCTCCTTTGAGCTCGGGTCAGCGGTATAGTCCCCTCGAACTTGATTCAATTTTAAACACGGGTGGTGGGATAGTTAATCCCTCAGTCGGATCCTCAACAATCAATACTTCTTTCCCCCTTAGTAGAAGCGGGGCTAGCAGATTTGACGGGTTTTGTGACGGCAGTAGCTTTAGCTGTCTTGCAAGCATGGAAGTCCTAAAGGCAGCTCAGATTGAATTCTGCAGGCGGCTCTTGTATCTTTGGAGCAGCGCGATCTTCATTATCACAAACGGGGTTTTCCCTAGGATGACCTTGAGATCTTCAAATTCTGCTCCAAATTTGATGGTAGAAGCAAGGTTACGGGCTTCATGGCTTGTTGGCAGGTTACAGGAAAAGGTTAGCGTTGGGTAGGCCATTGCAACAAGCTTTAAAACAGAAAGTTTCAGGGTTTTCTATATGGCCAAAACCTCGTAATTTTTTTTATTGCAAGCACTGAAAGTAGAGGTCGATCTGTAGACCGGGTGTGTCTTAATTTTTGGGTATTTTAAAATTTTGTTTAAGAAAAAGTGTAAAATTTAATTAAAATAAGAAAATTTCAAAGTGTGCGCAACACAACACGATTTGATTTAATTTGTAGAATTTCAAATCAAATTTGGAAGGGGAATGTGAAGTATTTTAGCACCCAGTGCGAGACCCATTTAGTGGCAGAAAATGACCAGGTGGAACTAGTCCACCGACACATCTATTGGGGGTCCAAACGCACAAAAAAATTTAAAGAGTCCTTAATGGCCTTCTGAACCCCTCTGTTTAAATATGGTTGAATAGCTAGTCATGAAGTCCAAGGAGTTGGCTGTACCTTCCCAAGACAGAAATGGGTAAAGTATTCCAACAGAAGAAGGGTAATTTGATCCAAGAGGGACATGGACACATTACCGATGTGTGAAAATAATATCTTTTGATTTGTATGGAGAGAAAAGCATATTCCCAGCGGAGTCGCCAGAAGTTGTCGGCGTTATTTTAGTTTGGTGGGGAGTTGCCCGTAAGATTTTGTATCTTACCGAAATAGAAATTCCGTCGCCAGCTTCGGAAGGACTTTTTAATTTACATATATATTTAGTTTTAAAAAAATATGAAATCAAACTGACCACATATTATTCATAGTTTAAATGAATTTATATGAAAAAATGTTGTACCTCAAATCCTATATCTATCGTGAAGGATAAACACATGACTTGAGGATGAGGCTCGATCAAATAAACTAAGGAATATATGACGTCTATTTGGTCTGTGAAACCTTTATATTTGCCAACAAGTTCCCCTATTTAATATAAAGAATTAAATAGAGTTTATATTAAGCTGGGTTTGGACATGCTTCTTATAAGGGCAATCTCTATAGTTATTTACATCTTAAATGACCAAAGTCATCTATGAAGACTCTCAATAAAAATCAGGAAATATTATCTTCAAGGAATTTCAAAGGGTAGGACTCTTCAATGAGATCGAACGTAGAGGTGCGAAATGGGATTGGTTCAAATTTGGAACATTTCATTGTAGAGTCCAATAGAGGAAGAACTAGGGGGTGTTATGGATCCAAAGGAGAACCTCAATGACTTCCCAAGCTATCCTAATGTGTGGCTTCAATTTTGAGGAGAAAAATTTAGGTGTTTCATCCGGCCAATTTTATTAGTTAGGTCTTACATTCGTATGAAACTATCACATAAATAGCATGGAAGATGTGAGGGTTTAGGTCGTGATAAACGACAACCTTAGAATCCTAAGATGATTTAGGGCTTATATTGTATAGCAGGGCTGTGCAAAGGCCTAAAGATAAGGTGAGGATTTACATTGCATAAGCAAGCAACCTCGAAGTCCTATGAGTTAGGGCTTATATTGTATAGCAGGGCTACACAAAGGCCTAAAGATAAGGTGAGGATTTATGTTGCATAAGCAAGCAACCTTGAAGTCCTATGTATTTATTGTTTAAGTCTAAGGAAGGAAGATTGGTTTAGCTGGGGAAGACAGGTTTTTCTATTGAAGAACTGTTTAAGTCTAAGGAAGGAAGATTGGTTTAGCTGGGGAAGAAAGGTTTTGCTGTTGAAGATATCTAAGGAAGGAAGATTGGTTTAGCTGGGGAAGATAGGTTTTGCTATTGAAGATGGTCGTGCTGCCCACCATGCTAGCTCCAAGCTCTTAAGGAAGAAAGATTAGTTTAGCTGGAGAAGATAGGTTTTACTGTTGAAGATGGCTGTGCTGCCCGCCATGCTGGCTCCAAGCTCCTTGTCGTGACGAGTTTAAGTTTTCTAGTCTATCAAGTTATAATGTCAGGTCGGGTGATCCTATGGTTAAAATTCTTTAAATTTTATGGTGGTATATTAAAGTTGATTTGAGCGACACCGGTTAGGATCCTACAGTTCCCTCGTTCTAGTACCATTATTTTCTATTTGATTCACTTAGACTAAATGAACTTACTAAACTCAACTTAATGAGTTCCATAATTTCATTTAGACCGTGGGAAGCCTTGGTAGGAACCAAAGGTTACCTCCTCCGAGTGATTCCGGATCATCTGATAGAGACATCTTAATTTAGTTGCAATTGTAGTTTTGTGTGATGTTTGTGATTGAATTGTTTTATATTTTGAATGTTGTGGGGGTGAATTTTATCTTGGTTGATTTTAGTTTTAGTTAGTTGTTTTATATTTTGAATGTTGTGGTGGTGGATTTTATCTTGGTTGATTTTAGTTTTAGCTTTGGTTTTGGTTTTAGTTTTGTGGCTATCGTGATAGTTTTAGTTTTCATGCAGGGTGACATCATTGTTTAGCATGCAAATTGTGTAAGCATAAAAGTATAGCAGACAAGTACAAGAAAGACAACGCTGAAATGTAAAAGCATATCTGACGAGTCTTCTCGTTTCACCACCTAAAAGTTTAAATGCATGTAAGGGCAATTTATATAGAGGCAAAGAGTAAGGTTTTGGTAGTTTTTTAATCCTATTTCATATCTTGATGGGTCCTTAAGAGTTTAATTAAGGATGATTTTGTTAAGCAAAGCATATTAAGTTAGTAGATCTCTGAGGTATCCAACAGATCTAGAGAAAGAAGCAGGTCTGTGCTACTCTCTCGCTGCCTCGTGGAAAATCCGGAGTTCTTTTAAACTTATTATGTTTCTTAATAAGTCATCCTGTAAAACACCCTAATGCTCAATGAACATTGATGTCTCAATTATCTCTAAGAATAGGGTAAATATCACTTGTGATTCAATTTAAAAATTATGTGGGTGAAGACCCTTAAAGAGGCAAGTTAGTGTTGTTAGAACACTTAGCCAAATTTTTATCCTAATTGTGCTTGTAGTGTTTGAAAGATGTTCTAATTTTCAATGATATTTACTTTTCTAAGGCATGTAGTGCTTGAAAGATATTTTAATTTTCAATGATATTTACTTTTCTAATCCTCATTTAAATTAAATATGATTTAGCCTAAGTCACTACTAAGACCTTAAGACCTAGGTGCGTGTCTTTATTATCTTTGAAACGACCAAGCTTTAGGTGATCATGATTCATTATTTGGATTTTATTTGAACATCAAAATACGGGTATTAAATTGATTAATTACTAACTTCAAAAGTAATACCCCTAAGTCCAATATCATTTAATTTAGTGAACTTCAAGAATTTGATAATTTCAGGAAATCATTAATTTATCTTTAATTGAGGAAGGTGAAATGGGTTTCTACCAACCAGTCCCATTTTTGATTTTAGTCATCAAATGAGTTAATTAAAATCAGAGGTTACCCATTTCCCTCTTTAAATTAAGCTTAAATGTTTATTAAGGCTAATTTTCTAAAATTACACAATTGCCCCTAAGGTTGTATCACTTCATAATTTGTCAAATTCAAATAAAATGACTTTGAAATTTATCCTACCTCATTCATGGGTGAATTAAGACATCAGAGGAGAAAATGTGATTTTTCAAAATTTATTTTAATTTATATAATTATTTTTCATGCAATTTTTTAAAGAAAATTCCTAACTTGACCAAGGTAAATCCTAATCCCTTGAAATTTTTACTGGAGGTAGACCTAGACGAGAGAATCCTTTGGACCAGATTTCATGATTTTTTTAAGTTTTATGTGAATTTTAAGAATTATTTTAAGTTCTGGGGTATTTATTAAATATAAAATATTTTAAATGGGGAAAATTAAGTTTTACGTTTTTTGAAAATCTTCCTGAGGTTAGAGAACCCAAGAAAGCAAATTTTATCTTTTTCTGATTTTTCTTTGATTTATTGGAGTTATTTTAATGAAAACTCATTTTTAGCCTTTAAAAATCATTTTTATGCTTTAAAATTGAATATCTTTATTTAGAAAATCAGAAAAAATATTCTAATTGTTCCTAAATGCTTTGGAACCCATTTAAAACATTTCAATGAGTTTTCTTATGTTTGTGATTTTTAGGGATTTTTAATTATCTAAATATTTAAGATAGGTTAAAAATCAAGTTTTTATTCTAAATATTTTATTATTTTTAGAAAATACCCCTGATCACAGAGAACTCAAAAAAACTAAGTTTCATAATTTTTTGTATTTTGATTTTTAAAAATCTTTTAAATGTAAAAAATAATGTTTATCTTTTAAAAATCAACTTAAGTTATTAAATGAACTCAAAATATTTTAAAATTTTTGTCGTGAGTTCTCTGGATCAGGAACCATAGTGGAGATAAAAAATCAATCATTTAAATTTTTGTATTTTTGAAAATTAATTATCTTAATGATTTAGTGTTCATAAAAATTAAGTACATTTTAAATGACTTGACCCAGAAAATTATTTCCAAAAGCTTCTCTAGTCATGGTGGACCTTCCAAAATTTTTTTGGAATTTTCTAATTAATATGCTAATTTCCATGATTATTTTAAAGAAATAATATACAAAAACTTAAAAAATATGGATCTCTCTCTAGGAACCTCTTCTGACTTTGGAAAAATTAGAGGATGTTTCCCTTGACAAAGGCTACTGCATGCCAAAATTTCAAGTCAAGGTGATGTGTCAATATGCGTGGAATATCAAATGATTCCAACGAGTGTTTAATTAATTAGAAATAAAATATGCATCATATGGTCTTGAATTTTAATCCATATTGTTCTCCTCTGTTCACTGAGCAAGAGGGTATTTTTATTTTATTTTTGTGATTTTTCTACACCAAGATAGGATTTTATAAGTTTGGGGGTATTTAAATAAATAGAAGAAGCCATATTTATCTATTTAAACTACGCGTGCCACCTCAACCTACGACGGCTCCGAAGGCATAAAGTTAAGGGTATTTAAATAAATAGGAAAAAGCCCTATTTATCTATTTAAACAGCGCGTGCAAGGGAGTTTAAATAAATAGAGAAAGCCCTATTTTCCTACTTATCCATGCGGCGCCTCGTCATCCTTTGACGGCTCCGAAACTCCACGTGACACGCTCCTATTTGACACCACCGTCCATGACATCAGCCACGCGTCCCGCTCTTTGTGCAAAGAAGCACTGTCCGACTTCATCTTGGTCGTCCATTCGATACACATGCGATCAAATGGCTCCCCATCATCGTCCCCGATAGAATTATCCCGTGACCATCCACACTAAAACCCTAAGATCTCAGCCTAGATTCAACTAAATCACTTCGGGTTTGATCCTATGGACTTTTCTAAATGAGACGAACACATCCATATGGTAAATGTAACATGAAATCAAGCATAAGCAAATGGAGAATCAAAATAAGCTCAGGAGGAGGAGAAGTTTTATACCTTTGCTCTGAAAATGGAAGCTTCAATCAGAGGTGCTCGACACATTTTTTGGGGTCTGAGAGGCTAGCGATTAAGCCTCTTGTTGTGGTGTAAGGCCTAGGTGTGATTTTGATCAAGACCTATTTTGGGTGTTGATTGAAGTATATACTAGGGGCTCTATGGAAGGAGAAATTGATGGAGCTTCTTCCTCTTTCACTATTGTGAAGGTGTGGGAGAAGTTAATTTAAGTTTGGTAGACTGTGGAGATGTATTTGGCTCTGTCCAGGTTTCCGACAAGGTTTCGAGCTCAAAATTGAACTCCGACAAGGGGATTCAGGGCAATGTGGTCGTTGGGTTGCACTGAGGAGGTCTCAAAGAGGCTCTGTGTGAGATTTTAGGGACTCTCTCTAAGAGATTTTTAGCACTTGGTTTAATGGTCGTGGAGGTGGCTTTTTATAAAAATGGGGTTATGGTGTCTGTCATGGCCAATTAGAGGTGTAATGTGGTGCTTAGGTAGAGGGCAGAGGAGCTCTACAACTCAATTTGGCTGAGCTAGCCTCTAAGCTTGATTTGGGTGAAGTCCCATGGGGGTGGCTCTTAGTTTTAAACTTTTCCGGCCACTAGGCTGGCCAACCAGCTAGGGGGAGGTGGCTAGGTGCTCAGGGCATCCAGAGGAATCTATCACAACAATTTAATGCAAATGTATTTTGATTTGGCAAAGATATGTTAAGCATGTAAATTTTTTGGAATAAGATCCCTTAATTTGGGGGACCTTTGGTCCATGGCTTAGTTTAGGTGGTTATAGTTATTTTGGCTCAGCCTTAGGGGTCAACTAATGGCTAGGGTGGAGTTAATTGTGTTGCTTTTAAGGTGGTTAGGTCACATTTAGAGCATTGGTCCAAGTGAGTGTAAAAGACCAAAACTTGGGTTTGGGCTATGTTAGCCATGTAAATTGACCCACTTGATTGATCAAAATTGTGTATATGATTGTTATGAAGATTTTGGTGAAGGTTTGAAGTGATTTTGAGCTCAAATGAAGGGTCAATTTGAGGGAATTTTGAATTTTAGTCAATTTTTTCATGTTGGGGTAGGCTTGGGTCTAGCTTGGGTTAGCCTTGGGCTAAGTCCATTTTTTTTGTTGTAAATGGTTGATAGGGATCCCATGAATAGTTTTCAACAAAAATTGGATGCCAACTTGGAGGTTAAGAATATGAATTGGGTGAAATTTGGGGATAAATTTGGGAATTTTGGATTTAAGCCAAAATCAACTAGATTTGAGGCTTCACCAAGGCCAATTGATGGTTGATTTTGATGTATAAGAGTGTTATAAAGATTTTTCAACTTTATTTCGGGCCAATTGGCTAGGATATGGGTTCACTTTGGTGAGATTAGGTCATATTGTCAAAATTTGTGTTTTGACCTAAATCAAACTTGGGCTCAAATCATGGGCCAATTAAGCTTGGATTTAGTTTATTTTGGTCATATCAAAAGTTAATTTGAGTTTATGATTGGAATTGGGGTCAATTGAGATCAAATTGATGGACATTTGAGTTTGAATTTGGGGAAAATTGGGCCCTTAAAGGCAAATTTGGGGGTTTTGGGTAAAGATAGTAAAATTGGCAAAATTGGGTCATGTGGTAGTTGAGAAAAATGAAATTGGGAATATTTAAGATTTACTGAGATTTTCTAGGAATTTTTAGAATTTTGGGCTATGGAGGGGTATTTTGGTAATTTGTTCATTTTTGGAGATTTTGGGTAATTTGCGTGTTTGGAGGTTTTCAAAAGGTTTGAAAAGAATTTTGATCAAATTTGGGTTTTTTCAGCAAACTTGGGAAATTTGGCAAAGTTTAGGGTTTTAAGGGTGTTTAGGGGCGAAAAGGCCAAGATGAGTATTTTTTATAGGATTGGGTAACTAATCACCCTAAATGAGCCATGGACCAAAGAAGATACCATTTTGGGTCCTTTATGTACTGGTTGTAGTTAAACCATAGCGCTAGGGCTGGTAGGTTTAGAGGACCATCTACATGAGTATCCCAAAACGATCACGAAACCTAGGCTAGAAATTTGAGTTTAGGGTTGTGAGTGATTGTGAGCGTAGATGAGTGTAGTGAGTACCTTAGCTCTAGACCAACAACCAGGGTTAACCCTAAGGTCTAGCAGTCCTAAGGGTGACTCACCTCGAGTTTCCCTTATAGTGACCCCACCTACTAAGTACTTAGAGGTTAGGATCAATTTGTGGAGCTTCAAGTTGAGTAAAGAAGATGGTAAAATATCTAGTGGAGAGGGTTCCATGTCTAGTTTTCTAAGAATAGTCAATAGGAAAATCATATGGCTAGACCTTAGGCTACTAAAGTGGAAAAATAAACCTTAACTCAAAGTGAGGTCAATAAGTGCATACAGATCATTCTACTATTTAGTACTTAACGAAAAAGAAGGATATTAAGCCGAGCCTTGTAAGATGGATTCTTCTTTTACAAGAATTTGATTTTGAAATAGTAGATCCAAAGCGAACTGAAAAAATTAATTTGCTGATCATTTGTCCAGGTTTGAATTAGAAAAATCACTCTGTTCTGAAAAAAAAAATGAACATTTTCCAGATGAACAATTATTCACTGTAAATGAGTAGCGTGTTCCGTGGTATGCTGACATTGTGAACTATAATGTTAGTGATCTTAAACCCTATGAAATGACATGCCAACAAATGAGGAAATTTATTTCTGAAGCTAAAACTTATTTTTGGGATGACCCATATTTATTAACAAATGAGGAAATTTATTTCTGAAGCTAAGACTTATTTTTGGGATGACCCATATTTATATTAAAAGGAAAGGATCTGATCATTCGAAGATGGAAATTTATTTCTGAAGCTAAGCCTTATTTTTTGGATGACCCATATTTATATAAACAAGGAAAGGATCTGATCATTCGAAGATGTTGTACCATTAGAAGAAACTTATAAACAAATGTCATAATTCTGATTTTGGGAGATATTTTGGTGTTGATAAAACAACATACAAAATTCTAGAATCTGAATTTTATTGGCCTACAATTTTTAAAGATGTTAATGCTTATATCAAAACTTATGATAGATGTCAAAGAGTAAGCAATATTTCTAGAAGAAATGAGATGCCCCTCAATTATATGCTAGAAGTTGAAATATTTGATTTTTGGGGATTATATTTCATGGGACCTTTTATACCATCTTTCAGAAAATTATATATTCTGTTAGCAGTGGACTGGGTATCAAAATGGATAGAAGTTGTTGCTTTACCTCGATGTGATGCTAAAAGTGTTGTAAAATTTTTGAAAATGAACATATTTTGTAGATTTAGGATGCCAAGAGTTATCATTACTGATGGGGGAAGTCATTTCAGAAATCCATAATGGAGAATTTATTAAAGAAATATCATATAAATCATAGAATTGCTACTGCTTATCATCCTCATATGAAGAAGTTATTAAAGAAATATCATATGAATCATCAGATTGCTACTGCTTATCATCCTCAGACAAGTGGTTTGGCTGAATTATTCATTCGAGAAATTAAAAGAATTATGGAAAAATCTGTGAACCCAACAAAAATGGATTGGTCAGTCAAACTTGATTATGCTTTGTGGGCTTATAGGACTGCATATAGAACTCCAATAGGAATGTCCCTACATAAGCTAATATTTGGAAAAACTTGTCACTTACTAGTTGAACTTCAGCATAGAGCATATTGGGCTATTAAAAAGTTCAATTATAATTTAAAAGATGCTGGTAAGAAAAGATCGTTACAATTAAATGAGCTTGAAGAGATAAGGAATGAATCTTATGAGAGTGCGAAGATTTATAAAGAAAAGGTGAAAATGTGGCATGATCGAAAGATTCTTACTAAAAATTTTCAGCGAGGGAAACAAGTTTTGTATATAATGCAAGGTTAAGATTATTTCCAGGCAAACTTAAGTCAAGGTGGTTGGGCCCATTTGTTGTTAAAAAAGTTTATCCTTATGGAGCTGTGGATATTAAAGATCATAATTCTGAGAAAATTTTTAAAGTGAATAGACACATACTGAAGCCTTATTATATATGGGATCAACATAAATGTAATGATGGAATGATGTTTGGTCAACCAGAATAAGCACTAGTTATGTCGGGCTTACGACGTAAAACCAAGCTTTTTGTTGGAGGCAACGCATAGTTATCAGTGTGTTTTTACTTTAATTGTTGTTTTGAGTATAATTAAGAAATTTAGGTAGTATTTTTTAGTTTATTTTGTACTAGTAATGATTTTTAGACTTTATTTAATGACCTAAACATGTTAGAATGAGAATTGGGACGTTAAGTTGATTGGTGCAAAAATGTGCACTGGCGCTTAAGCACCAGATCCAACACTTAAGCATGGAAATTTAATCACATGTGCAAATTTTGAATACTAGAAGGTGTAACTGCAATTTAGTTGGAATAAACATGTCTTCGTAGTTTCTAGTCATGCCTAGAAGTTATGAAGGGGAGTTAGGCCTATAAGTAGAAGGAGTTTGTGAAGGAATTTCTCCTCGGATTATTTTAGCCCTAAAAGTCTCAGAAAGAGAGAGATGTAGAAAAAATGTCTTCATGGGAGATGGATTTGAAGAAGAAGGAAGAATCCATGAGGAAGAAGTTCATTAGTCAAAGTACACAAGAGATGTATAATGATTTTTTAGCCGTTAGTATTGAACGTATATCGGAGAAGATCAACAAGATGGAGAATACTATATATGTATTAGAGACTAAGGTGCTTGAATTGCATGCTCATCTAGAACATATTGCGTGTCAACTTAGGATGCAATTCAACCATAACAGTTATGTAGAGGAAGCAGATAAGGTGATGGTCCTTAAGCAAAAGTGGATCGAAGATGATAGTATTAGAGCTCGTCACCACCGTCCATCTTATCAACTCTATATTCTTGGAAAGACTACTGAGAAACAAGAATTTGTTCCTTCTAATGAAGAGTGGAATTAAGTTAAGTAATCAGAATTTTATGTTTGGAGTCATGTTCTTAAGTGTGTTAGTGTTTATGTCTTGTGTTTAGTGTCTGTGTCACTTATGTGTTTATTGTAAATGTGTGTTAAGTGTTTTGTACTTAAGAAAATTTTCTCATCAAAGACTATTTGGAGAGAACTAAGTGTTAAATGTGTTTGTACTTTTTTGTGAATTAATATAAGTTTATTTTTGTGAAGTTTGTGTTATTATTAGCCTCAAATTGAATTAATTATTATGGAGATTTTTGAGAGAGAAGGGAGTTATAAGAAGTAAAAATAGTCATTGAAGTGTTATGAGCCATTTAGGGGTGGTTTACTTAGGCTAATAGTGCATTTTACTTGGGATAAAAAATTTTAAAAATTGTGTACGGGCTCCTAAGCGCCACATCTTTCACTTAAGCGCGAGCCAACCTGAGAGGCGGGGGCCTAAGTGCCACTTACCCACGCTTAAGCGCCAGTTCACGAAAACTTGTCCACGAACGGTTAAAAGTGAAGTTTTGGTCGGACAAAGCCATTTTGAACGCCTCATATCGTCTTCCCCAACTTAAGTTTGCAATTTTGAGGGCTAGGACAAGTAAAATTTAAGGATTTATTGGTGGAATCAAGTGAGATTTGCTAGATCCAAGTACCTTGAGGTAAGAGCTTTACTTTTATGCAAAATTTTTTTATTTTCACCATATATTTTAAGCACATTTGGAAGAATTTGAAAACTTACTATTCGTGGTGAAAAGTGAAGAAAAATCCATGGAAATGGCTTGGGAACTTTAGTTAGTTCTTTTGGAAGTTTAGTTTAGTGATTTAAACTTGGTTTTTAATGTTATTTTTGAAAATTTTCAAATTTGTAGAATGACACCGAGAATGAAAAGGAGCAAAGGAAATAGCCCATTTTATTCGAGCAAATTTGTCATCTCAAAAGCTCAGGATCGATATAGGGACGCTCTACATTCACAAAAATTGATTCAAGAGCGATGTTTTAAGAGTCCAGGTGGAGAGTGGAAGACTTGATAGTCCGTCAACAGTGGCAACAGTTCTGTCGTTTCTCTGTTGTCACTTTAATTTCTGTTGTAAGGGAGTTTTATGCAAATCTCCAAAAGGATGAGCAAGATCGAGTTATGGTTCGAGGGAAGTTGATACCTTTTACTCTACAATTAATCAACTTGTTTTACCATTTACCACCAGAGACTATGTTTTTTATGCGAATTATAGTCCTACTGAAGAGGAGTTGGACCAAATTATTTCATACTTGACTATTAGGAGAGGACTTTGGATTATTACCAAAGATAGGAGAGTAAATTTCCCAACTTCAAAGTTATGTGCACCTTCAAAGGCCTGAAACTATTTCATTTTTGCTCATCTGCTTCTGACCAATCATCTCAATGAAGTGACCAGCGAAAGACTGAAGTTGAATTATTGTATTCAGGAGGGAAAGCCCATCAACATAAGGGATTTGATCTATCACACTATCAGCAGTTCAGCTGCTGTTGCTACTACTATAGGTATGAGATTTGCTTCCTTGATATTTTCTTTATGCGAGCAAGCTGGAGTAAAGTATGATAGTTGGGAGGAAGTTCTGTTACCTCTAAAGCCCATCAAAAAGGTGAATGTGAATAATTATTCTGAGCATTCAATTTTTGGCTAGAGAGGAGGATTTTCTAGGTGTTATGGAATGGAAACATGTGTTACATCCACCTCTGCTGCTTCTTCATCTAGACCATCTACTTCATGTGCTTCTACATCTAGAGGTGATTCTACTAAGACTCAAGATGAGTTATAACAGAAGATGATGTATAATATCAATTTTACCACTGATAAGATACAAAATTTAGAGCATTTTGCATATCATGCTAATAGTTATAATAGAAGGAAGAATGATTATGAAGAGAAATTTCACGCATCTTTGGAGAGCTTGATTAGAGGTGACCCAGGAGTGAAATTTCATCCATATCCTCGATATCTTGATTATGAGCATGCGGAAAAATGGTATAGCGGAGATTCTGGGGATGAAGAGTAGAGCTGAGAGATTCTTTTTATGATTGTAATATGATATGAACTATGTGGTTTTGAGCTTCCTACATTTGCATCGGTGTGTTGTTTTGGACTATTTTGTGTATTGGACTTTTATGTTTTATTATTATGACGTTTGTGGTAGTTAATATTTTATTTTTAATTTTTAAGGTAGTAACTGTTGTTTTGTGTTCAGTACTGTGATTTAGTTAGTTTAGAACTTAATTTAATTTCATATCTGTTATAAAGTAGAAAATCTTGCTAGCTTAGATCTTAAACTTGAAATTCTGAAGCTGCTACCCTGTATTTTTCTTTTATCTTGTTAGTGTGTTGTTTGCTTTTACACCCACTATTTAGAAGTCTATTTGAATCTCTACATGTTAAAATAAAATAAAATTTTAGAAAATTTGATCAAAATTATTTTTACTCCTGTCTTTAGTTTTCTACTTGTATAATTAGGATGTAAGAACTCCTCTTAGTATGTTATTTCAATTTTCATTTCCTGCCTATATAATTAACTGATGCTAAACTATTTAATCTGTTAAAAAATTAAGTTTGGGGGGATGAAAAATATTTCCAAAACTGGAATTTTATTTATTCTCCAATGTACTACAAGTGAATTTGATTTTAAAATAAAAATTGATTATGTATATGAAGTTATATTAGGGAAGTAAAATTTGATTTTAGAAATGAGTATAGGAATTTAGTTGAACTTTTGAGTAATGAAGAAAATCTTTAAGTTAAAAGTTTTTAGTGTAGAAGTTAAAATTTTTAGTAATGAAGAAAACTTTAAGTTAAAAGTTTTTATATGAGAAAATGATTAATATAAGTAAACTTTAAGTTAAAAATTTTTAGTATAGAAAATGATAAATATAAGTGACTTGAAGAAAAACTTTAAGTTAAAAATTTTTAGTATAGAAAATGATTAATATAAGTGACTATCTTTAGAGAAGTAAAATTTGATTTTAGAAATGAGTAAGAGAATTTAGTTAAAATTTTGAGTAATGAAGAGAACTGTAAGTTAAAAATTTTTAGTATAGTAAATGATTAATATAATTGACTATCTTTATTAAGAAAAATTGTATTTTTGAAAAATTTAGATAATTTAGATTTTTATTTTTAATACTTAAATTTCTTTTATTAAAAAGATTTTCAAAACTATTATTATATTTATAAGGAAAAGTTTTATATCAAAACTTTATTTTAGGAAAGGAGAAGTGGAATTCAAAATCATTAAAGGCCTATCCAGATATAGTAATCTTTGCCTGAAAAAGAAAGAGAAAAAGAAAAATAAAAAGAAAAAGGAAAAATGGAAAAGAATAGAAAAAAAATAGAAAAAGAAAAGAAATGTAAGGGAGGGGAAGCTTGAGGATTAGTGTCTAATCAAAAATTGGTTCTACATTTGATCTTTTTAAAGCATAAGACTTTTTAAAAACTTAAGCCTATAATAATAATATAGTAACTAAAATTATTTTTAATAAAAATTTTTAAGTTGAGAAAATAAAAAAACTAAAATCTAAATTTAGAGAACTTACAATATTTGAGAATTAGATAAGAACTCATATTTTCATAGTTCTTAACATTAAAACTTTTCAAACTTTAAGTTGGTCTCATTTACTAATTATTTTTTCTAAATTGGACTACTATATTTCTAAATCTAAATTTTAGTAACTCCTAAAGAAACCTCATATACTTATAATACATATTTGGTTTTTAAAGATTGAAGTGTCACTTTAGGATAAGTAGCATTTTAGGTTGGGGGATTTTGATACACTTAAAATATATAGTGTTTTTAGACACATTTTTATTCTTATTTTTGAGATATTGTGCTTTAATGGAAGATATTTTTGTGTTTTTCTTACAGATACAAGTAAAAATGAAAAAAATGATTAAATGAGTGAAAACAGATCAAATTTGGATAAAAAAGGTGAAAAATTGTGTAAAAGAGTTTTGGCGCCTAAGCGCCAGATCCGGCGCTTAAGCACATGTTAAACAGAGAAGGCCACGCTTAAGCGCCGGGACCGCGCGTACGCGCCAGTGGCAGTTACTGGACGAGTAAAATTGGTTTTCATGAATTTTGAAGAGGATTTTGAGGCACCCATTGTCTTAATAGGTGGTTGTAACCACCATGGACGAAAACTATCATGAAAGGATACGTCTCTTGGGCAAATACATCGAATCAAGACACATTTTGAAGAGATCACAAGACAACTCTTTGAAAACTATAAAAGAAAGAAGAGACGACTTAGAAAAGAGTCCTGAAAATACTGACATGTTTTGAATGTTCTCTATCGGGAGTTAGTTCAGAGAGATTTTTAGGAACCACTTTTTATTTACTTTATCCTTTTTGTTATTTTTTTTTAGTGATTGTAAAAGAGAAGAGATTCAAAGGAACTTCAAGAGTTTGGTGGAAGACTTGAGACAAGTTTTTATCTTTTTTCTTAGACTACTTTTGGTTTTAATCAAGACTTATCGTTAATTTGACAATGATTTCTTCTTTTAAACTAAAGTGTGGTTTTTTTTCTCCATGGATTCTGAGTAGTTTTCCTTATCTTTCATCTTAAAATGATAAGTACTTAAGTTTGGATGGATGTTGTGGAGAGTATTGATCTTTAATGTTGGAAGAAGTTGTGATAATTTAAATCCTTGCACTTCATTTACTTCTTGATTTGACCAATCCAGATGTTAAAATTTGTTGTGAGAACATGTAATTTAAATCCATGTACTTCATTTACTTCTTGATTTGGCCAATCCAGATGTTAAAATTTATTGTGAGAACATGTAAGTCTGGCTGGTATTGTCTCAGTCAACAATTGGAAAGAATCACATGAAGTTGTATGAATTAGAATATAGTTCATATGATTGAGTGAAAATAAATAGGGAAAATTTCATTGATGGGTATAGAGTTAGAGGACTTTAAAGTGACAAGTTAAAGCCCCAACTTGGTTTATTGTTTTAGGTTCTGATACTTGAATGTTAGCCCCCAGGTGGAGGGAATCGAGGGAACTCTAGAGTGAGAGCTAATATCTTCCCTAGCTAGTCGGTCTTCAGAACTATTCAAACTTTAAATTAGCCAATGTTCTTTATAGCATCAATAGTAAGGGTAAATAATATTATTGCTTTTATTTGGGACAACACAATTTGCATGCTTCCACAACAGAATTCCTATATGTATTACTGATTCATGATAAGAAGAAAGATATTTTCATATTAAGTATTTTTCTTTTACAAAAAAATTAGTTATCTTCTTAGGTTGCTACTGTTTCATTAACATATCAAAAATACCAAAAAGATTTAAATTTTAAATTTCTGCAAAAATCATTTTTAGTTTAAGTAGTCGTCTTTTTAAAAATAGAAAAACTTTCTAAAAAGTGCATATTTCATAATCTTCCTTATGGGTTCGATATTCCAATCTTAATCAAAAAGTCCTATATTACTTGATAACGATATGTATACTTGCGTAGTATCCCAATATAAATATATATAAATTAAAAAGTTAAATTCTTATTTTTCTTCAGATCAAAGTTTTTGATTTTGTTGCAAACTAAGGAAATATTAGTAAAAAATACCATCAGAACTATTGTTATACTGTGCATAAGCATTAAGATCAGGTACCAGGAATCCATGAAGGTGGCGGCTCTGTAAACTATGGTATATATGGCTCAACATCTAGGTGGTTTGCATTTCTGATTTTCATGCTGACAGCTGTATATTCTTCGAAGGTTCCATACCTCTCCAGGTGGAGGATGTTACACTCTGGGCATTCTATGAAGGCTCCCATTGACGGTGTCCTCCTCAGGATTTCTGCATTGCACATTGGGCATCATGTGCAAAGCTCATTGGGGACCTTTGGCGGTGTAGTCTTCACAACAAACTCTAGCTCATCCTCTGTGATCAGTGGACTGTTGGAAATTTTTCCTAAACATAGATCGTAGATTTCTTCTTTATCAAGTAAAGTGAGTGTTGGTTTTACTTCTTTTGCACGTCTTTTCTCCAGATGTAGTAGTGCTCTATGTTTGCAACGATTGGCATTTCATTGTTACATTCTTCTTAGTGGCACATCTGGTACTCTTTCTGGAACTGTTAGCACGGTGATCATCGATTGCAAGTGGCTAGTTCCCTCCATCAGGCATTGTATCTTATTTTCTTTCTTTCTCATCAGTGATAATTCTTCCCTTGAAAGATTATGAGTAGTGACGGTAGTCCTTATGCTTCAAGGCGATTGAGAATGCCCAACAGGGGATTCTCATGGTCTACTTTAACTTGACTGTAGTCCATGTTAAAGTCACGATGCCATCCTAGTCAGCCTTTTCATCATCTAGTGTGAAATTTAATCCGTCCTTAAAAGAAAAAATCAGCTTCCAATCCAACATTTTCTTGCAGAAGACAGGAAAACATCAGTGCACAGAAATTCAAAATGAACAAGAACAATAATATATCATTATTAAATGAATTTTAAATTCACATAGGTGAGTGAGCATTTTATTTAACTTAATTTTGTGAAGTATCAAAATTAAAATTTGAAAGAGATTATATGTGCAAATATAAAATTTTATTTTATTAAGATTAACTTTGTTACATAAACTTCGAAACTAGTCATAGACGTTGGCCAAATAAAAATCCTTAGAACAAGTAACAATTCCAAAAAATAAAATTAATATCAGGTTTCACAAGTCATATAATATTGCTTGAGGCATCGTTCGTTGATTGACAACACCAGTCTTTCTCCCCATAAGTCCACTAATTAGTAAGATCCTATAGCATCAACCTTCTCCACGATAAATGGTTCCTCCCAAGTTTATTCAAAATTTTCACCTATGATCCGGTGTTTAAGGATAGGACTTTTTAGAACAAGTATGAGATCACCAAATTTGAACGAACTCGGGTAGTCCAACTTTTCATGTGCCTGAACTAACTTTGCTTGATAAATTTCCAAATTTTTTTTAAGCTACCAATCACTTTCCTTCGAGACCCTCAGATTTTGCTATTCTGAGCTTTGCACTTCCTTCTGTTTTGATCTGATTGGCCATGGTGACTCTGAGAGATGGTATCTAGACCTCTAACCTCGGTATGGCCTCAGACCCGTACACTAACGCATATGAGGTACACTGAGTGGGAGTTTTGAACGTTGTCATGTAAGTCCACAAGGCTTTTAATAATTTCTCATGCCATCTCTTCTGATTCTCGTCCAATGTTTTCTTTAAAATTTGCACGAGCGTCTTATTGAAGGCCTTGGCCAGGACGTTTTCTCTGAAGAGTAAATCTTAGAGTATCTCCAATTTATCTCATGTCGCTTGATGAAACCATTATTTTTTGTGCTCTTGAAGGCTGGCCCATTGTTTGAAATCACTTTGCATGGAACACCAAAACGGTAGACAATTTGACTATTGAAAAACTGAAAATTGTGCTGTGTTGTAACCTCTCCTAACGGTACTACCTCTACCCATTTGGAGAAGTAATATGTAGTTGCAAGAATTAATCTTTGTCATTTTGACAATGTAGGTCTATCAAAACAACTATATTCGTAACCCAACACTCGAATGACCACGAGGCGATGATTGGGAGTAGCATATTTGGAGGTTGGTGCAAGACCACACCATACACTTGACACGGGTGACACTTGCTGGCTATATCCATGCAATCTATTATCATCACTAGCCATTAGTACCCAAGTCTTAATTTTCATCTTCATCTTTGGCTCTAATTAGTGAGCTGATGCGGGTGGATTTAGTGTGTTAATTTTGTAAATATTTTTCAATATTAAAAATAACACACAACAGATACAATAGCGAATATGCAAATTAATCTCAATAAAATAGCTTCAATTTAAATAGTTTTATCATTAAAAATCTTTAAACTGCCAAATCTCCTTTAAAAATAATGCAAGTATACGTATTGCTCAAGTAATAAAGGGCTCTAATGGAGTCTTAGATATTGATCCGACAGGAAAGTTAGAAATGCCTATAAATAAGTTCTTAAGATTTAAATGTAAAGTATAATTTTTAAAACTACAAAAAGTAAAGTGCTAAATTTGAATATTAAGTAAAATATTAGACTTCCCTCTCTTTTATCAAAGGATACCTCCTTCCAAAAAGAATTCAAATTCCCTCCAAAATTCTATCCAAAAGTCAACTCTTTTGAATTCAAAAGACATGTCCATTGATTCAAGAGACATATCCCTTCAAGAGAGAACCTTCCAAAGTGTCTAGATGCATTAAATTACTCTAAGGGGTGTTTAGAAAAAGTGTCCCTTTGAAAATTTGTGTAAATTTTGACTTAAACCATCTTAATCCGCAAAAAATTGTCCCTAGCGCATTTAACGCCAAATCTGGTGCATCATGCACCAACTCTCTATCAAATGACATATCTGGCACCAATCTGACGCAACATGCTCCAGTTTGCTGAGGACCAAACTATTCTGGGTTTTGGCGTATCTGTCGCCAATTCGGCGCATCTAGCACCAATCTGGAGGATCATGCGCCAATCTGGCGCATATGGCGCCAGAATTCAAAAATTTACTATTTTGGCTCCAAATTTTGTCTTTTTTGCTACTTTTACTCCAAATGCCTAAAATTAATATATCTGCAACAAAAATATGAAAATACCCTTTTTTAATGTTCAATTTCACCAAAATAAGTAAAAAATATATACTTAAAACATCATATTATTTTGGTGTATCAAAATCCCCCAAACTTAAATGTTACTTGTCCTCAAGTGATACTTTTACTACATAAAAAACATATGCCTTAGGTTAGAGACTAACTTATAACTTTTATACTTTGGTTCAATAAATATAATAGTAAAATTTGAGAAAAATCTTTAATGACTTAGATTCAAATTCAAAGTTTAAGAGTACTTAGTAGTCAATTTTAAGGTTTATAAATCTCTATTCATTTCAAGAAGAATTGCAATTTGTCATATGAAGGATATTTAGAATATTCATATGAAAAAAAACTTCATGTAAACTTTACTAATAATGCTACTAATAATCCAATATAAGTTTAAAAAATGTAATAAAGCTTTTTCCTTAAGTTGATTCAAGTGAAACTAATTTTTGATTAGGCATCTTTTCAAGCTTCTCCTCACTTATTTTTTTTCTTTTCCTTTTCATTTTTTCCTTTTTCTTTTCTTTTTCTCTATCTTTTTCTTTTAGGATCTTTCAATCCTTTATTTTCTTTTTCTTTTTCAAGTGAGGATTACTTTATCTCAAAAGCCTTTAATAGTTTTGAACTTCACAATCCTCATCTTACAGTCAAAACTCCTTACCTTTCTTCACTTTATAAATTCATATTAATTTATGATTTTCATAAAGTCTCATTCCTTTCTCTTTACATGAAACTCTAAAATTCTTAATACTTCAGAAATAATTTTTTTTTACTTTAAATAGAAAAACTTAGTCTTATCTTGTCATACCAAATATCTTTAACTTTAGAATTGACCTTCATTATTAAATTTTTTTACCTAAATTTACCATAATATTCATAAACATAGGTATAGTTAACATCCCATGTCATGTTAGATTAATTTTTAAAATATTATTACTTAAGGAAAAATAAAATTTAGTTTTCTTTTATTAAAAGAAAATTTTCTTCCCCTCAAACTTAAGTTTTTAGGTATTTTAAAAAAGTTCTAGAACAAAATTTAGTTGGTGAAAGAAAACAATAAATGCATGAAAATAAAAACTAACCTATAGAGGATTCTGACTAGGAAACTGGGCTTTGGTATACTACAGGTACTAACTTTAGAAATACGTACATGCTTTAAAGCATTAAATGTGACATAGTACATTCTAAAGAATTTGTTGAGAATTAAAAAACAAAAATAAAAACTGAAATTACTAAAAATACAGGAAAAGTAAAAATCTATAGTTACTATTAAAATCTTAAGTTGAGAACACAAAATAACAGTTTTTTTCTACAATAACATCCAAACAACATACAAATAAACAAAAAACCAAATAAATAAACTAACTCCAGAAGATATCAATCTTCATCGCCTTCCTCCTCATCATCATCATATTCTTCTTCTCTTCTTCTTCTTCTTCTTCTTCTTCACGAATAGGAGCATAAGAAGTGAAGCTGGGGCAAATAGGAATTTCCACATTCTATTCACCCCTAAGGTATCTCACCATTGCATCCTCAAAAGCTATATAATGTTGAATTCTCCTCTGCTGTACTCGTCATTATAAACATTTCTCATTCCAATCTCTCTAATCTTGTTTTGAATATTTACTATATCTAATTTTTGAATCATGAGTTGGTCCATAATTTTTTTCTATTGATGCAAAGCAAGAAGTAGATGCACCTACAACTAATGTTGATGTTTTATCACTACCTCCACTCCTAGATTCAAAAAATGATTCAATTATTTGAATCATATGCTTCCCAATAGGATTTTATGGTTGTAGACTTTCCTTGTTTCTATGGGACTCTACTTATGATTGCTCACATAGAGTGAAAATCAGGGTAGGGTAACCCAGACCACTAGCTGTAGAGCTCTTAGCTATACTCCGTGCATGATGAAATATGAGAGCACCAACATCTATTACTTTCATTTTCTGAATACAATAGTTTAATACAACTCTATCCTTCATTACATCATCAAGATGATTTGTAGGCAGTAATTTGGCAATGATAAAGTGGTGTCATACCTTTGACTGAATAGTCAACAAGGAAGTGGAGAAGTTAACTATCTTATTATTTTAAATCCTCCATTCTCCTCTTCCATCAGTCAGATAAGCAATCAATTCATCCAATGATGAATCAGTCATCATGAATGTAGTGTATTCATCATGAAATAAATTCCTCAGCCCATAAAGAGCATTGATCCTTTCTGTAGTAAATTCAACATGCTTACATCTTACAAGGATGTGATCATCATTAATGAATCTCAAGTTGGTACAAAACTTCTGAATCATTGGTACAATAACTAATGTAGTGAAGTAGCAAAATCATTCCCAATTTTGGCGATGATGAACTTCTCGATCTCATTTTTGGGTTAGCAAATGCCCGCTCCTGGATTAGTTTTCTTGATTGTATTTGAGTGTTATAACTGTGTTGGGCCTTCAAATTAACAAATCTTCATGCATCAAAATCATTTGAATACCTTCCTCTCTTCACTCTTGGAGCCATTTGAAATTCTACTAAAATCTAAATAAATTCCAAATAAATTACAAAATAAAAAATCTAACTCCTCAAGTAAGATTGTTTGACAAGAAACTTTTCACCATTAGTTTTCTTCAAGCTTTTTCATAAAAAATCCAAAATTTCAAATTTTTCAAAATGCAGGAAAAATTCATGGTGAACATAAAAAATTTCTAAGTTAAAGTGAAGCTCTTATCAAAAGAAGATGAAACTACAATTTTTATCCTCTGAAATCTTCTTTATCGCACTCAATGTTAAGCCATAGGTGAAGGTTTAGAGGTAGGAGACGAACCAAGAAGTAAAAATAGATTTTTACTGTAGTTTTTGCGGCTTTTTAGACAATCTGGCATTTTTTGGAATTTGGCGCATCATGCACCAACTCTCTGTAGACCGGTGCATCATGCGCCAATCTGGTGCATCTTGCGCCAACACATTAATTTTTTTAGATTTCATTTTATGTGAAAAATTGCTCCTCACCACTTTACGTCTACCTATAATTAACTCTTTTATAAACATAATTAAACATTGCTCTAACAGTAATCTTTCATGAATAACACAAAACTCACTTTTATATATAAAATCCGCGTTATTACAAACTAACATTTTCAAGCCAACAAACTCTAATTCAGTGTCCAAAGCAAACCAAAGCATACTAACAATGAAATATAAACATCAAAATACCAAAGTCAAACATCAATAGAGTTCAACAATAAAGGTAAATGCAATTCAACATAACAAATAATTAAAACAAGTAGTACTAAACAAAATGTTCTGTGCATATATTAAGTTCAAACATCTTCTTCACTCACGTTCTCTTGGATATCTCCCATAGATTGGTAGTGCACAAACAAGTTGTAGAAGGGTCGATAAGGAAACTCATCACTCAAATCCTCCCCAGTCCAAGCATGTTTCTTGAACATAAGTACCAAACCATCATCAATTTGACTAGTACGCTCACAATGTTCTTTAAGTCTTCAATCAAAGACATCCAGCATTTTAGAAACATTTCCAATTGCATGCATAAAATTCTACACCTCATTTTCTATCTTCTTGATCCTTTTCAAAAGTGCTTTTGAATTGAAGTAAGGCTGAGTAGGTGGTAATTTTTGGGATGCTTGATCCATCAGTACATTCACATAGTTCTCATCTCCCATTCCAATACAGTTACAATAGACTTCTGGATTCATTGGCTTCCAAGTAAGAACCAGTTCTTTACAAATCTCATAAGGTACTTGCGATTAACTACATAGTATGAAAAATAGTGGATGGATGTCTGAGTCTAGCTGCAGATCCATTAACAATCAAACCCAGAACCGATTTCACAATGATTGCTCCAATATCAATAGGTTTTCCAGTTTGATTATAATAGTTCAAAATTATAGTCTCCTTATGGACCAAAGGAAAATATGTTGAGATTTTCATACATGATTTATACTATTTTTAATTATATTGCACTTTAAAGAAAGGCATTTTTTATATTTTTTTGCAGGAATGCTGAATTAGGGTCATTGGAGCAAAAATGAGCAAATTTGGAGCGAAAAAGACCAAAATGTGGAGATTTGAACTAGGCCGCCGATGACACCCTTGACCTGGCCGAAGGCATGTTTTTCCCGAGAATACGAGAGAAAATTCTTCAGAAGCCCGCCGATGGTGCCATCGTCCCCGTCGACGGGGAGATCGACGGTTACGCCTACTCAAGCTTTGGATAAGGCCAATTTTTTAAGGGGTGCTTAGGAAATTCTTGGGAAAGCTCATCCATAACTTTAAAAGAACATTTTTTTCTAAAAATTAGAGAGTCTAGAGGTCCTAGATGTTAGAGAGGTTCCATTAGTGAATTTACTAGAGTTTTAATATTGTGAGGATTTCTAAGAGAGATTAGAAGAGTGGAGGGAAAGTGAAAGATTTCTTCCTCCTTGCTACTTCGAAAAAGAATTCTGTGTGCTGTAAAGAAGGGAAGAGATTTAGAGGAACTTCGAGGAGTGTTCTTGGGGAGAAATTAGAGATAAGTTATTTATTGTGTGTTTTAAAGAAATGAAGAGATTCAGAGGAACTTCAAGGAGTGTTCTTGGGGAGAAATTAGAGATAAGTTATTTACATTGTAGTTTGTATGACTTTGATTTTATATATGAATTCCGAGTTTTGTTGTGTGTTCCCCATGAGATAAGTTTGTATAACTTTGCTTTTATATATAAGTTCTAAGTTTTGTCGTATCTTCTCCATGAGTTTAAGAGGAACTTCGAGGAGTGTTCTTGGGGAGAATTTAGAGATAAGTTATTTACTTGTTGTAGTCAGGAACTTCGAGGAGTGTTCTTGGGGAGAAATTAGAGATAAGTTATTTACTTGTTGTAGTTTTGTGTGTTGTAAAGAAAGGAAGAGATTCAGAGGAACTTTAAGGAGTGTTCTTGGGGAGAAATTAGAGATAAGTTTATTTATTGTTGTAGTTTTTATGGCTTTGATTTCATTTATGAATTCCAAGTTGTGTTGTGCTTTCCCCATGAGTGCTGAGTAGTTTTATAGATTTTATATATGAATTCTGATTTTTGTTGTGTTTTCCACATGAGTTCTGAGTAATTTTTTCTATCTTTTTCCTTATCTCGAGATTTGTAAAATGGTGATTTGAATTGGTGAAGCCATGAAAATGTTTAAGAAATTGTGATGNAGCCTGGAGAGAGGAGAGGAGGTGGTGAGGGCCTCGAGAGCCTGGAAGGTCCTGGATGTTAGAAAGAGCCTGGAGAGAGGAGAGGAGGTGGTGAGAGCCTGGAGAGCCTGGAGAGAGGAGAGGTTCCATTAGTCTGTAACAATTATGAGGATTTCTTCAAGAAATTGTAAGAGTGGAGGGAAAGTGAGAGATTTTTTCCTCCTTGCTACTTCGAAGAGGAATTCTATGTGTTGTAAAGAAAGGAAGAGATTCAGAGGTCTCCTTGCTACTTCGAAGAGGAATTCTGTGTGTTGTAAAGAAAGGAAGAGATTCAGAGGAACTTCCTTGCTACTTCAAAGAGGAATTTTGTGTGCTGTAAAGAAAGGAAGAGATTCAGAGGAACTTTGAGGAGTGTTCATGGGGAGAAATTAGAGATAAGTTATTTACTTGTTGTAGTTTGTATGACTTTGATTTTAGCTTCAAAGAGGAATTCTGTGTGTTGTAAAGAAAGGAAGAGATTCAGAGGAACTTTGAGGAGTGACATAAGTGTTATTTACTTGTTGTAGTTTGTATGACTTCGCTTTTATGAAGAAGAATTCTGTGTGTTGTAAAGAAAGGAAGAGATTCAGAGGAACTTCGAGGAGTTTTCTGGGAGAAATTAGAGATAAGTTTATTTATTATTGTAGTTTCTATGACTTTGATTTTATATAGGTGAAATTAGAGATAAGTTATTTACTTGTTGTAGTTTGTATGACTTTGATTTTATATATGAAGTCTAGAATTTAGAGATAAGTTATTTACTTGTTGTAGTTTGTATGACTTTAATTTTATTTATGAATTCTGAGTTTTNCTTTGTATGACTTTCATTTTATATATGAATTCCAAGTTCTGTTGTGTTTTCCCCATGAGATATGAGTAGTTTTCTCTGTCTTTCTCCTTGTCTTAAGATTTGTGAAATGGTGATTTGAATTGGTGAAGCCATNGTGTTGTGCTTTCCCCATGAGTTTTGAGTAGTTTTCTCTGTCTTTCTCCTTATCTCGAGATTTNAGAGAGGTTCTATTAGTGTATAGGATTTCCAATAGAGTGTAACAATTGTGATGAATTCTAAGAGAGATTGTAAGAGAGGAGGGAAAGTGAGAGATTTCTTCCTCCTTGCTACTTCGAAGACGAATTCTGTGTGTTGTAAAGAAAGGAAGAGATTCACAGGAACTTCGAGGAGTGTTCTTGGGGAGAAATTAGAGATAAGTTATTTACTTGTTGTAGTTTTGTGTGTTGTAAAGAAAGGAAGAGATTCAGAGGAACTTTAAGGAGTGTTCTTGGGGAGAAATTAGAGATAAGTTTATTTATTGTTGTAGTTTTTATAACTTTGTTTTTATATATGAGTTTCGAGTTTTATTGTGTTTTCCCCATGAGATCTGAGTAGTTTTCTCCGTCTTTCTCTTTGTCTTGAGATTTGAGAAATGGTGATTTGAATTGGNTCTTCTCCTTGTCTTGAGATTTGTGAAATGGTGATCTGAATTGATGAAGCCATGAAAATGTTTAAGAAATTGTGATGAACTTTTCACTTCGATCTTAATTACTTTCAATCTGGCCAATTGATTTGTTAAAATATGTTGAGTTTTNGTTATTTGCTTGTTGTAGTTTTTATGACTTTGATTTTATATATGAATTTCGAGTTTTGTTGTGTTTTCCCCATGAGTTCTGAGTAGTTTTCTATATTCTTCTTATCTCGAGATTTGTGAAATAGTAATTTGAATTGGTGAAGCCAAGAAAATGTTTAAGAAATTGTGATGATATTTTCACTTCGATCTTAATTTACTTTCATTCTAGCCAATTGATTTGTTAAAATATGTTGAGTTTTACAACTAAAGTGAAGATTACATCCAAGAATTGGGAGGTCAAAGCCCTTAGAAATTGGGTGCAAATAAATAGGGAAATGAAATTATCGGGCATAGAATTGGAGATTTTGGAGGTCAAAGCCCTTGGAAGTTGGGTGCAAATAAATAAGGAAATAAAATTATCGGGAGTAGAATTGGAGATATTTGATTTGTTAAAATATGTTGAGTTTTACAACTAAAGTGAATATTACATCCAAGATTCAGGGATAAATTTGTTAAAATATGTTGAGTTTTACAACTAAAGTGAAGATTACATCCAAGATTCAGGGAGTAATTTGTTAAAATATGTTGAGTTTTACAACTAAAGTGAAGATTACATCCAAGATTTAGGGAGGACAAAAATTGGGCGTAGAATTGGAGATTTTAGAGTGACAGACTAAAATCCCTAATTTGGTCCTATAGTTTGGGTGCTGATGTGCAGATGTTAGCCCTCAGGTTAGGGGAACGTGGGAGCTCCGAAGTGAGAGATAATATCCTCCCAACCTAGCCGCAGATTCAGTAAACAAGCGTAGGATTAGTCGATGTTCTTTATGCCTGGACCAAAGGGTAAAGAATAGGTATGCTCCTATTTGACANTTTGATCTTAATTTACTTTCAATCTGGTCAATTGACTTGTTAAATTATGTTGAGTTTTACAACTAAAGAAGATTACATCCAAGATTCAGGGAGGTCAAAGCCTTTGGAAGTTGGTTGCAAATAAATAGGGAAATAATATTATGAGACGTAGAATTAGAGATTTTAGAGTGACAGACGAAAATCTACAATTCGGTCCTGTTGTTTGGGTGCTGAAGTGTAGATGTTAGCCCTTAGGTGAGGGGAACGGGGGAGCTCCAAAGTAAGAGCCGGTATCCTCTCAGCCTAGCCGTAGATTAAGTAAACAAGCATAAGATTAGTCAATTTTCTTTATGCCTGGACGAAAGGGTAAAGAATAGGTTTGCTCCTATTTGACACAATATAAATTGAACTAATTCATTTTATCCATTCACCATAATTTCTTGACAAGGAGANGGATACTGCTAATATGCACAATACAACAATAATTTAGATTATGCTTCACTTATATTTCCTTACTTTGTAACAAAACCAAAAACTTGATCCTGAAGAAAAATAAAAATTTAACTTTAAATTTATATATATTAGGATACTACGCAAGTATACATATCGTTATTAGGTAATATAGGACTTTTTTATTAAGACCTGAATATTGAACCCATAGGGAGAATACACAATATGCAATATTGAATACCAAACTTTCTATTTTTAATAAAAAGATAAATATCTCAACTAAAGATAATTTTTGCAATAATGAAAATTTAAATATTTTTGGTATTTTCAATATTTTGATAGAACAATANATTCTGTGAGAGATTGTAAGAGTGGAGGGAAAGTGAGAGATTTCTTCCTCCTTGCCGCTTCGAAGAAGAAAGAGATTGTAAGAGTGGAGGGAAAGTGAGAGATTTCTTCCTCCTTGCTGCTTTGAAGAGGAAATGTGTGTTGTAAGGAAAGGAAGAGATTCAGAGGAACTTCGAGGAGTTTTCTTGGAGAGAAATAGATTGTAAGAGTGGAGGGAAAGTGAGAGATTTCTTTCCGTAGAGTGTAACAATTGTGAGGAATTCTTCAAGAGATTGTAAGAGTGGAGGGAAAGTGAGAGATTTCTTCCTCCTTCCACTTCGAAGAAGAATTCTGTGTGCTGTAAAGAAAGAAAGAGATTCAGAGGAACTTCGAGGAGCAATATTATGAGGAATTCTTCGAGAAATTGTAAGAGTGGAGGGAAAGTGAGAGATTTCTTCCTCCTTGCTCGTTTCGAAGGGAATTGCTTGTGTTGTAAAGAAAGGAAGAGATTCAGAGGAACTTCAAGGAGTGTTCTTGGGGAGAAATTAGAATTTTGTGTGTTGTAAAGAAAGAAAGAGATTCAGAGGAACTTCGAGGAGTTTGCTTGTGGAGGAATAAATTCTGTGTGCTGTAAAGAAAGGAAGAGATTCAGAGGAACTTCGAGGAGAGTTCTTGGGGAGAAAGAGATTGTAAGAGTGGAGGGAAAGTGAGAGATTTCTTCCTCCTTGCTGCTTTGAAGAGGAAATGTGTGTTGTAAGGAAAGGAAGAGATTCAGAGGAACTTCGAGGAGTTTTCTTGGAGAGAAATCGTGCGATGTAAAGAAATGAAGAGATTCAGAGGAACTTCAAGGAGTGTTCTTGGGGAGAAATTTAGAATGTGCTGTAAAGAAAGGAAGAGATTTAGAGGAACTTCAAGGAGTTTGCTTGGGGAGAAATTAGAGATACTGTAAAGAAAGAAAGAGATTTAGAGGAACTTCGAGGAGTGTTCTTGGGGAGAACTTAGAGATAAAACTTCGAGGAGTTTTCTTGGGGAGAAATTAGAGATAAGTTTTATTATTGTTGTAGTTTGTATGACTTTGATTTTATATATGAATTCCGAGTTTTGTTGTGTTTTCACGATGAGATCTAAGTAGTTTTCTCTGTCTTTCTCCTTATCTTGAGATTTGTGAAATGGTGATTTGAATTGGTGAAGCCATNAAAAGGAAGAGATTCAGAGGAAGAGTCACTACTTTTCAATTCCAATGATGTCTCACTCTAAAAATTCCGCTGGATTTGGAATTTTCAACCGGAGAAAGTTTGTTAGTTCCAATGCACATAATTTACATGATCCTGTTATTGTGAAGAAGAGACTAATAAAAGAAAGAGGGTTTGTTAATCAGGGATTCAAGGCACCTAATACTCAAGTAGAAGAAATTATTTCACAAAGATGCTGGGAAGTGCTTTGCTACACTACTGCCGCAGTAGTTGTCCCTATGATGAATGAGTTTTATGCAAATCTTAATTGAATCAACCAAGAAATTGTCTATGTGCGAGGCATGTTTATGAAATTACTCCTTCAAGAAAAAACGAGATGTTTATGATTGAAAATGTTTCTATTTACCACTATGCAAATTTTACCCCCACGAGAGATAATATGAATGAACTCTATCGATATCTTAAGAATGAAGATGCAAATTAAGAGGCGAGAGATGATGGAGATGTAAGTTTTTCTTCATCATTTTTAAATCCTGCTTCTAAAGCATAACATTTCTTTATTGCATTGAAATTACCTCCCACTATAAAAATTAGTAAGGTAACTAAGGAGAGTGTTATTCTAAACTACTGTATTTAAACTTGAAAACCTATTGATATTGGAGCAATAAATGTGAAATCGATTTTGGGTTTGATTGTTAATGGATCTGCAACTGGATTGGGTCATCCATCCACTATTTTCCTACTATGCAGTAAATCACAAGTACCTTATTAGAGTTGGGAGAAAGTGCTTCTTCCTTGAAAGCCGATGGATCCATAAGTCTATTATAACTGTATTGGAATGGGAGATGAAAATGATATGAATGTACTGCTAGATCAAGCATCCCATAATTCATCATCTATTCAGCTTTACTTCAGTTCAAATGTGCTTTTGAAAAGGATTAAGAAGATAAAAAAAGAGGTATAGAACCTTATGCATGCAATTGGGAATGTTTCTGAAATATTGAATCATCTGGATTTGAGACTGAAGGAACATTTTGAACATATTGGTCATATTGAAGATGGTTTAGTACTCATGTTCAAGAAACATGCTTGGATTCTGGAAAATTCAACTGATGAATTTTCTTATCGACCCTTCTACAATTTGTATGTAGCCTGCCATTCTATGGGAGATATCTAAGAGGACGAGAGCGAAGAAGATGTTTGAACTTAATTTATGAACGAAATATTTCTTTTAGTACTGTTTGTTTATGTTAATGTGTTATGTTAGATTTCATTTACTTTTATTGTTAAACTCTATTTATCATTGTGTTTAGTATTTTTATGTTTAGATTTCAGTGTTAGGATGTTTTGGATTGTTTTGGACACTGAATTAGAGTTTGTTGCCTTGAAAATTTTAGTTTGTAATAGCGCAGATTTTATATATATATAAGTGAGTTTTATGTTTTTTTGAATGTTTGATGTTAGAGTAATGTCTAAATTATGATGATAAATGTTCATTTGAGTTAATTAGAGGAGGATGTAAAGCGATACACAACAAATTTTCACAGAAAATGAAATCTGGAAAAATTAAGGCGTTGGCACCAAAAGCTCCAAATTGGCCCATGAAGTGCCAATTTACAAAGAGTTGGCGCATGATGCGCCAGATTTGATACTAGAAGCAACAAAGTCTCAAAAACACCAGATTGCTTAAAAAATATTGTAAAATCACATAGTAAAATTCCATTTTTATTGCTTGTGTCATCTCCTACCTCTAAACTATGATCTAGGGCTTCACATTATGCGTGTTAGAGAAGATTTTAGAGGCCAACGTTGTTTGATTTCATTTTCTCTTGGTAAGAGCTTCACTTGAACCTAGAAATTTTTTATTTTCACCATGAATTTTTCTTACATTATGAAAGATCCGAAATTTGAGAATTTTGATGAAAAAGCTTGAAGAAAACTCATAGTGAAAAGTTTCTTACCAAATAATTTTACTTGGGAAGTTAGATTTTTTATTTTGTAATTTATTTAGATTTTATTTGGATTTTCATGGAAATTCCAATGGCTCCACGAGTAAAGAAACAAAGGGCTGCAGTCATAAAATCCTATTGAGAAGCATACAATTCAAAGAGTAGAATCATTTGTTGAGTCTAAGAGTGAAGGTATTGATAGACCCTCTACATCAGCTTCAGGGGCCTTTACATCTCGCTTTGCTTCACTTGAAAATATTATGAAGCAACTTTTGATTCAACAATGGATATTGTTAATAAGCAGAATCAAATTAGAGAAATTGGAGTAAGAATTGCTTATAATGATGAGTATAACCAGAGAAGAGTTCAACATGATATAACTTTTAAGGAAGCTATGGTTAGATAACTTAGGGGTGAATACAATGTGGAACTTTCAACTTGACCCAGCTGATACACCTAAAAATGTACTATTTTATGCTATATTTTATATTGATATTGCACTTTAAAGGCATCTTTTCTTGTGTTTTTGGTTGCAGGTACATCAAATTGAAGAATTTGGAGTGATTGTAGCAAAAGGAACAAAAATGGACCAAAAAG
This sequence comes from Phalaenopsis hybrid cultivar, assembly GCA_002079205.1. Classification (NCBI taxonomy): domain Eukaryota; kingdom Viridiplantae; phylum Streptophyta; class Magnoliopsida; order Asparagales; family Orchidaceae; genus Phalaenopsis; species Phalaenopsis hybrid cultivar. The sequence goes on from JXCR01146445.1 coordinate 154,386, forward strand.
GAGCAAACTAGAGCAAATTGGGTCGAACCGGGGCACACCGGAGCAATATGGACCTAAATTGGACACTTAAGTGCCTGTGCTCAGTGCTTAAGCACCCAAAATGGTGCTTAGGCGCCACCAAGACAGAGAGAAGGGCTCTTAAGCAACCAAAAATGGTGCTTAGCGCCGGAGACTGTTTTCAACATATCTTCTAGAATATACGTCCGATTTGGATGATTTTTGAAGTGGTGCTTCATGCATATCTTGGGGAATTCATTGGAAATGAGAAAGGGGACTTTATAGAATGATTTGGGGTAATTAGAAGGAGTTTTGAAGAGCACTTGAGACACCCTTTGGAAGATTCAGTGAATTTGGACATTTTTGAAGAGACACTTAAGAATCTCTTGGGAAATTATAAAAAAGGCATCAAAATATTTTTAAAAGAACCCTTGGACTCATGAATTAATTGGAAGAAGAGAAGAAGACTTGGAGAAGAAGAAGGCTTGGGTGTGAGCCCCAAGTGGGGCAACAAGGTGAGAGAGAAAGAGAGAGAGAGTGAGAGATTTCTTCTTTTCTTTTCACTTTATTCTTGGAGAGGATTGTAAGTAGATTGCCTTTGCAATACAAGGAGAGTTTGATTTTCATCTAAGATAAGTATTTTCATTATATTTTGATTTGAATCTAGTACTATTTTTGTATGGTTTCAAAGTCTTGTTCAATGAAAAGTTCTTGTTGTTTCTCCATATGTAGTGAGTAGTTTTCTTTACTCTTCCCTCTTGTAATGAATTAATATGCATGTCTAGGATTTAGAATTGAGTAGAGTGAGAATATATTGTGATGATTTTACTTTGTTCTTTATTTAAATGTAAACTTGATCAACTTGCACATTAAAATCTGTTGTGAGAACATGTAAGATCCGGGATGGTGTTGTCTCAATCAACTGTGGTAGAATCACATGAGATTGTATTGAAGAGAATGTAGTACTTATGGTAGAGTGCAAATAAATAGGTAAATAATCTGTAATGGGTGTAGAATTAGAGGACTTTATAGTGACATGCTAAAGCTCCCTAATTTGATCTATTATTTTAGGTTTTGATGGGAGATGTTAGCCTTCAGATGGAGGGATAAGAGGGAACTCTAGAGTGAGAGCTAATATCTTCTATGCCTATCCCGTCTTCGGAACTATTCAAACTCCTGATTAACTAATGTTCTTTATAGCATCTCTAGTAAGGGTAAAGAATATAATTGCTCCTATTTGTCACAATATATCTCACTACTTGGTTTACTTCTACACATGTCACTAATTTTATTACACGAGGAAGAGTACTTTTAATATATTAAACCCAACTTTTTGATTTTCACTAAGTATTTTAGTTAAAAGTAGAAGTAGTATTGTAGTGATAATTGTAGGATATAATCAAAACCAAACATTTATAAACCTGTCAAGTTAGATCATGTTATGCTAGACTAGAACTTCTCTTGAAAGCTGCCGTGATTAACCTCGATCTCCGTGGGATCGATAATCGGGGCTTAATCAGAAAGCACTATATTACTTGATAATGATACATATACTTGCATATAATCCATACAAATATAATTGAAATCTTACTTTGCTTGGGATCGAGTTTTTGGTGCCATTATCGGGGATTAAAATCTTTAAGTAGTGGTGTCAACTTCGTAAGTCCTTACATATAAAAAATATCGGGATCAAGTTTTTGGCGCCGTTGTCGTGGATCAAACGGTTGATCTTGACTTTTAGGAGAATTTTAGTTGAAGTAATTAGGCTTAGACTTGGAAAACTGTAGTGTCGTAAAAACTGTTTTTGTGTGAAAAGTGTTTTGTTTTTGTATGAAAAAGTGTTGCGAAAAACAGTTTGTGTGAAAAACAACGTGTTTGTGAAAATATTTTGGTATGTTGAACATATTTTTTGTTTTATTTGTTTAATTGTTAATGTATTGTCTGTTGTGTTATGTATGCAAAAAAATGGATCTGTAGAACTTGTGACTTACAATTCAGAGTTAGAAAAATGAAAAATAAATAAAAAAACAGAAAGGACTTGAAAAACTTGAAGTGAAAATGGAAAACATTCAAAATAATAACTTGGAAAATCATCATAAATCATTGAGAGATTATGTAAATCCTACGACAGATGAAATTCACTCAAGTATAAAAACCTCTCTCATAGAATCTGACTCGTTTGAACTAAATCCAGTGATTATCCAACTGGTGCAGAACAACTAGTTTGGGGGAACTCTTTCGGAGGATCCCTATTTACACTTATCACGTTTTCTAGAACTTTGTGCTACATTTCATATCCAAAGCATGTCAGACGATGCTGTTAGACTAAGACTTTTTTTTCTCACTAAGGATAAGGCTAATCTGTGGTTATACTCATCAGCGTCCGACTCTATTAAAAATTGGGAGGAGTTAACTCATAAATTCCTAGCTAAGTATTTTCCACCTTTAAGGAAAACTAAACTTAGAAATGATATCATTTCATTTAGTCAATATATGAAGCCTGATAAAGATTTAAGGAACTCCTACAAAAGTGTCCACACCATGCTCTACCCGATTGGTTAATCATTCAAAATTTTTTATAATGGGTTAGTAGGACCCCGTATATCTATAATTGACGCTGCCACTAGTGTATCATTAATGTCAAAACCATTTAATGAAGTATATGCATTAATTGAAGAAATTGCAACAAATTAATTTCAATGGCCCTTTGCAAGGGTAAATCCTAAAAAGGTAGTCAGTGGTCATGATACAAATGTGTTTGCAATTCTTGCATCTCATGTTGCTGCAATATCAAGGAAGTTGGACCAATTTGGAATGAACCAGCCTCAATTTACTCCAGTAAGTGAAGAAATTTCATTAGGACATATGATTGATTTTAAGTTATGATATGAGACTTTAAATACCATAAACAAACCATATTCTAACTTTTACAACCCAGGTTGGAAGAATCATTCTAATTTTAACTAGCATCATACTACTGGGGATGGAAACCAACAATGGGAAAATAATCATGCAAATCCTAATGGTAGTTGGAATAATCAGGGGAACACAAACTATAAACCTTCATATCCACCGGACTCTAACAATGATCAACAATTTGAGGATAAGAAGATGTCTATAAAAGAAGTGGTATTGCAAATGGGAAACCAGTTGCAAAGTCAAGATGCTGTGATTAGAAACATAGAGAATCAACTTGGTCAAATTGCTAATTCACTTTGCAACAAGGAACACTTCCTAGTAACACTGAGATCAACCCTAAAGAAAAAATTGATGAAAAAATAGACGCTGTCCAATTAAGAAGTGGAAGAGAGATAGAGGGCATGGTTATAAAAGAGAAAGAAGTTGTGAGAGAAACAAAGGAAACTAAAGACCTAAAGAACATGTTTTTAAGAATCTTGGAAATTTAATATCTCCAACTAAAATCAATTTAGAAAGACCATCACCTCCATTTCCTCAAAGACCTAGATAGTATGAATTGGATAAACAATTTTCAAAGTTCATGGAAGTACTTAAGAAGTTAACGATAAATTTTCCTTTCGCTGAAGCTTTGGAACAGATGCCAAGTTATGCAAAATTTATGAAGGAGATATTAAAGAAGAAAATGAAATTTGGGGATTACGAGACAGTTGCACTAAGTGAGGAGTGCAGGACTATTTTTCAGAAAAAGCTTCCTAAGAAACTTAAAAATCCTTCTAGCTTAACAATTCCTTATGTATTTAGAGAAAGATTATGTGGAAAGCTTTATGTGATTTAGGATCGAGCATTAATGTGATGCCTCTATCAATATTTAGAAGGTTAGGTTTAACTGATATTTCTCTCACTATTGTAACCCTTCAGTTAACAGATCAATCTATCTTTTATCCAAAAGGGGTTATAGAAGATGTGCTTATTAAAGTGGATAAATTTATTTTTCTTATGGACTTTATTGTATTATATATGGAGGAAGATAAGGAAAATCTAATTATTTTGGGGAGACCTATTACTGGACAAGCTATGATAGATGCATAAAAAGGAGAGTTGACTATGAATATTAATGACCATGAAGCCACTTATGATGTTTTAAAGGCTATGAAGTATCCAACTAAGAGAAAAGATAATGATTGTTTGTGGATGAATGAAAGTGATTGTCAAAGTAAAGACCATTTACAAGAAAGTTTTGAGAGTAATTTAACAGATGAGATCGAAATGGACTTTCACGATGAGTTGAAAACATTGTTTAAAGAAGTCTGCATGTATGTTCAGGAGAGGTGCGAAATGATGGATATTACCAAAATTAGTAAACCTTTAATTCCATATATTGAAAAATCTCATGAACTTAAGAAGAATGTACCCTAAACAATTTTAAGGCCTACCAATTTAGGGAATTCATCAACACCACCAGTCTTTTTATCTTCATATTCGACTCAATCACAAGAAGAACATGAATTGAATGATGAAATCAATTAAAGATCTCCTAAGAAAGAGTTATTCAAAATCACTGAATGTCATATTCCATGGTATGCAAACAAATGGAATGAGATTCTGATGCTGAGGAAACCGGAGTAAACATTGGATACATCAAGTAGTCGATGTTAGACCAAGCGCTTCATGGGAAACAACCCATGGTTATCTTTTTTATTTATTTAGTGTGATTGTTGTTATTTTGGATTGGAGATTGGTGAGATGTAGGACTTTGATCGATGTTTGATGTGTAAGAGTGGATTGGATTAATGTTGTGAGCTAATTCCTTCGTCATGACTAGATTTGTATATTATTTTTGGTAGTAGCACGTTGACAAGTCTGTTACAACTTAGTTCTCAACCAGAACTAAGCATTACCTTGAAGCATGCAGGGTTTGGACTTGAACCACTCCATGTCAACTCTATTACTTTCTTTATCTAACTTTGTCTTCACTGAGTAAGGTCATGAACTTGCTTAGTGAACAACATCTGGATGAACTTCATTATTTTTATTTATCAGAGAGTGTATAACTTAGACTTAGAGTAACCCTAAAATTGGCAACACATGACGAAATTCTTGTCCATGGGTGATAAACATATAATTTTTTATAATAAACACATATTATTAGTTTAGTTTCTTTCGTTAGAATTTGAAAGTAAGGAGGGGAAATGTGAGTAGAAGGGAGATCAAATTAACCTCAGTTGTTGTTTGTTTATAAATCTGTGAGTCTATGTATTTGTGTCTGTGTGTCTATGTTTGTTAGTCAAGTTAAATGCATCATTGGAGATGACAAAACTTATCTTAATGTCCTAAACTTATTAGCATCTAGCAATTCCTTTATAAAGTTTAAAATGTGTTCCTATTTATTCTTTAGTTTCTACCTGTTCTACTATTTAAAATTCCTTTATATTTAGGCTAGATTTACTTTCTACTGCAATATTCTACCATGTGTTATTTGTTGATATTTTTGTAGGATGTGTAGTAAATTGTAAAAGTGATCTTTTCCTACCGCATATTTTTGTACGTCATTGTTAAACATGTTTGAGCTTAAGTTTGGGGGGGGGGAAAGAATTTTTTTTTAAAATTTAAACCTTACTTGTTTTCAAAAGTATTAAAAATAAATTTGTATTTTATTTCGAATGATTATTGTTATGTGGAGTCATCTTAAGGAGTATATAAATGGAATATGAAAACTTAGTTGATATTTTTAGTGAAAATGGTGAACCTAGAGTTAAAAATATTTAGTTGAGAACTTGAGTAGATTGACAGCGACTTTATATATGCTTAAAAATATAAGTATATAATACTGCCATGAAAAGAATTAATTCCTCAGCAACAACACAAAAAGCTTAACAACGGTTATAGATTTGATAAATATGTATATATAAAATATTCAATAATGGTAATGTCACACTTATCAACGCAAGTATACCTATTGTTCAAGTAATATAGGGCTTTAATGGAGTCTTAGATATTGATCCCACAGGGAGTTATATTAGAAGCTACGAACTAAGATTTTAGGAAAGCAATACTTAATCGCAACAATGAAATTCAAATTGCTTATCTGTTACTAATAGGCAATTGAAATAAATATGTAATTTTAATAACTCTTAAATAACTAATTATACTAATTAAGGTATTAATGTGATATTCAATATATAAGAAATCATCCTTCTCTTTGTCAAGAAATTATAGTGAATGGATAAAGTGAATCAGTTCAAATTGTGTTGTGCCAAATAGGAGCATACCTATTCTTTACCCTTTGGTCCAGGCATAAAGAACATTGACTAATCTTACGCTTGTTTACTGAATCTGCTGCTAGGTTGGGAGGATACCAGCTCTCACTTTAGAGCTCCTACGTTATCCTCGCATGAGGGCTAACATCTACACTTCAACACCCAAACGATAGAACCAAATTGGGAATTTTAGTCTGTCACTCTAAAATCTCCAATTCTAAGCCTGATAATTTTATTTCCCTATTTATTTGCACCCAANTTACTACTAGAGCTACACCAACCCTTTCACAAATATAGCATTTTGTCTCGAAGTGCAAAGCCACCATCCACCTAAGCATTCTCATCTCAGCAACACTTAATAATTTTATACTTCTCTTTTATAGGCTAATATTCTGTGTCATAAAGCATTGCAGGTCTCACTAACATATTATAAAACTTTCATTTAAGTATAAGCGACAATTTTCTATGACACAATAGGCTAGATGTATTTCTCCAATTCAACCATCCAACTTGAATTCTACTAATAACATCCCCTTCTGTATCACCATCACTTTCAACAATAGACCCGAGATACCTAAAATGTTCACTCCTTTTAATGACTTGATCACCCATTCTTATAACCTCACCATTAGATTTACTACTACTAAAATTACATTTCATATATTCAATTTTAGATCCACTCAAAACGAAAGCCTTCTCACTCTAAAGTTGATCTCCACAATTCAAGTTTTTCTTAAACTATTTCTCTGATCATATCCACAAGAAGGATATTATCAGCCAAAAGCATACACCAAGGTACATCTTCACGTAAATGTCTAGTAAGAACATCCGAAACTAAAGCAAAAGGATATGGGATTAAAGCTTCAGTGAAAGAGAACAAAAAAATAGAGTTGAGACTTATGCACTATGATAAATAAAGAGATAAATTAACAAAACGCCTAATAATTATTATAGATATTGAATTAAAACATGACATCAATATAAGAATTTTGCTTTATACAATAGCTAAGCACTACAACATAACATCGCAAAAAGATGATACATGAATGTTTTTTTGTGAGTTACACTTCAGAATCAAGTGATACACAAATTCCATGTATCGCTTCGCTGCACTCCTTAAAGATGCTTTGAAACGTGGTTTTAATAACAATAGTTTGAGCAAACTGAAAAATTCAGTTTGTTTCTTTCGACATTCTTATCCTGAATTTTCACCTTACAAATGTCACCACCTTATCTTAAGATAATTACCTTTTTAGATTGTTTTTATTAATTCTAAATATCATATCTACAACTATGACTCGGTTTTGAAATGTCCAAATATCTTCCATAATCACCTCCAAATTGTCAAAAAAAACAAGGAAGTCAACTTGAGAATTAGTGAATCTGTTTTAGTAAGTAATTAAGTATGCACCTCTTTTCTTATCTTCATTACTGTGAAATAGATATAATTTCTACCATTGCATTTTTATCTCCAACTCTATAACCACCATCAATCTTCTCATTGCTCGTCCTAATAAATTTTGTATGGCATTTAAGGTTCTATTTGGGGTAGTCGCAGCTTATTGAATAAGCAGCTGTGAAACTATTTTTCGGATAAGCTGCTATTAGAAAGCAGCTGATGGTGAAGTAGTTTGTATATTTGAATGATCTACTGTGTTGCAACCGTTTTTGAGAAAAAAATTGTTATACCCTTATGTATATATATTATCAATAACCCCATAATTTTAGAAATAATTCAAATAGAACAACATAAATAAATTTCAACAATAAAAAAAAAGTCGAAATTCATTATTATACTACATCAAGTGTAATAAATCACTTAATACATAATAACATAATACTAAAAATTACAATAACAAGAATTAATGTTATTATAATATTGTCATTCATGTTTAAACAACCACGTTCATGAAAAGATAGAAATAATCTGCCATGAGAATCAAAATAAGGCAGAGGACCTATGAAAAGGGGGATATTGTTGACTTAAAAATATTTTTAAGATGAGCTCGTATATATCAAAATTTATAGCAGCATAAAGGTCATCCAAAACCATGAGACAATCAAAATAAGGCATAGGACCTATGAAAAGGGGGATATTGTTGACTTAAAAATATTTTAAGATGAGCTCGTATATATCAAAATTTATAGCAGCATAAAGGACATCCAAAAGATTCCCAAAAGTCGTGTGACTCATCATAACCCCCCCAATATCTAATACTTGATATAACATACATGAAGAATTGGTAGGCACTTTGGGGAGATTGTTACATTTCTAATTTTAAGTATACTAACCAATAATCCAAAATTTTTATGTATATGAGTTTTACATTCTCAATCTCTTAACCAACATATTTATCAAACCAAACTATCAGTGTGCAAGCATAAAACCAAATTTGTGAATCATGGTGGTTAACCCACCCTAGGTGACATCAATCGATGGATAGCAAGTGGAAACCATCACAAAGAGCGCAAACTTGCAGCTAGGGAAAGAAAGTCCATTTCTTCACTAGGTAACACAAAAAGAAGATGATGAATACACTATAGCAAGGAGATCATATTACTTTACCATATCAAAACCATCACAAAGAGCGTAAACTTGTAGCTAGGGAAGGAAAGTCCATTTCTTCACTAGGTAACCCAGAAAGCAAATAAGGAAGATGATAAATACACTATAGAAAGAAGATCATATTACGTTACTCTATGAAGAATATTCATTAGAAACAGGGCCACTAATCACATTCACACTAATCATATTCACCCAATCCAAGCCTGAAATTATCATCCTAAATAGCACATATACTAGAACACCACAAGGTTCTCGTCAATCACAAATTCAAAATAACACAGAACTTCCAGCATAACCTCATAACACAGCTGACATTCATCATAATTCCAAACACAACTCTCAACATACATTCTCAACATATGACAATAAACACATATAACAACAAACCAAAAAAAAAAAAAGCAAATTGACATTGTAAACACAAAGAATAACATAACCCGATAGCACGGCAAGAATTCATCATAATTCTAAACACATAACCTTCAGCATAACCTTCTCATCATATGATAACAAACCCAGAGAGTTATGTTGTTCTTTGTCTTTATGATTTCTGCATATGCAGCAACCTAGAGAACAACAAACCCAAAAAAGAGTACATTGTCATCATAAACCCAAAGAACATCAAACCCCCCTTAGCATAAAAAAGAAAACCAAAACTTCCAATACAGCAAAAGCCACATAAAATCACCTAAACACTAGTATAACATAAGCTTCACAAGCTAAACCCTAGGAGCAGAAGGCACTCAGCAACCCAAGGAGCACAAATTCCTCACTAAACACTCGTGGAACATAATTTTCACATGCCAAAATGAAAGCAAAAAAAAAATACAGTAAAATTTCTAAAATCACATAACATAAGAGGAAGGTAAAGAGGAGCTGGATGCCTAAGCCTAGGTATCTGAAACCGAACGAATTCAAAAACGAGATGAGCAACGAGAATTGCAAAGAGCAATGTGTCATTGAGGTTTAACTTCAATATCATCAGGCGAGACACACCTGAACAGAAAAAGGCAATTGAGCAGTTAGAGTTCCAAAATGAGAAAAGAGTAAAGAGAGGATAGTAAAGGAGAAGGCTTCGAAATATGAGAAGAAATGGCGGGCAGTATGTTTATCTCAGAAGTCCGTGAACACTTAATTTCATGGTGGCGGAATAGAGAATGTCGTCGTGGATGGCACCCCAAACAGCACAAAATCCCGGCACAATTCCGCGCCGCTCTAGTGTTGCTGTCCCAAATAGACCCTAAGTCACCTTTATGACTATACCTTTTTTCTGAGTATACATATCCAACTCTTCCAAAAAATAATAATAATTAAAGCTATCTTCTATTTCAACGAATGGAGTATAAGTGTTGCAACTAGGGGAGTCTCCTGGACTCCCTCGGATAAGGAGCCTAGAGAATACCGACACAAGAAGCACTAACCACGACTATAGTACCATCGCCAATAATTACCAATAATAGGAATCACCCCATAAGTAAATCAATTTTTTTTATCTTTGAACTCATAATGCTTGGGCACAACAATACTGATCTCATTGTATTGTTAAGTGGGTGCTGTTTGATAGCAGTATTGGAGCATGATTTAACATAAATCCGGCCAAACAGCAAAAATGACAACTTTAAATCCTATGTAAGTGCTTAAATCCCGTTTTTCATCCCTTTTGCCTTAAATGTAGGATTTCGTCAATCCCGTTGGAAGACGGATTTACGGGGTTTGGAGGAGCTGAGGCGCGCGAAGGCGGGTGGGATGAAGGGGAAGAAAGAAAAGGGTTACCTTCCTCAGTGGTATCGAGTAGGAGCGGAGTGGAAGGAGGAGAAAGTTGGGAGTTTCAGATGTCTTTTTGCGCCACGATCCCAAAGTTGCCTTCCCAGCCTTCCCAGCTAGCTCTAATCGACCCTGTATCGCGAGGGTTTGAAAGCGGGAAGGAGGTAGTCGAGGGTTTCGGTCGGTAGTTGTTAGGTTTGTGGGTTAACTTAATTTAATTGACTAAAAAATAATAATTAATTAATTAATTATCAAAATAATTATGATTAGATAAATTTATATATAATTATTTAATAATTAATTATTAAAGTAAATTAAAAATAAAATTTAAATTTAATAAAATTTTAACTATTTATGAATTAGTTTAACAAATATCTAATTAGATTATTTATTAATGAATGTTAAATTATTTTAATAAATAATTAATTCAATAAATACATAATTATTAATTTCCATAATTATAACTAAAGTAAATTTTGACTGAACTTAGTATTTATATTAGTAATAGCAATATTAAAGTGATGCTTTAATTAATATACTTAAATAGTGCATGTCAAAAAGATTTATATAATTTACATGACTTTACCATTTCTTATACAAAAATAATTGTCGTGATATAAACATCTCCATATTTATTAAATTCAAATTTATAAAATTTATTAAAATTTACTTAAGTTGAATTTTACTTGCAACAAAAAACTTCTAACTTTTTCTCACTATATAATAACTTAAAAGCCTTCTAATTTCTTTCATCTCACACTTTTAATATCTAAGAAAAATTTGGTTGCAGTGGTCTTTGGTAATATATTGTCATCCCATAATATTGCAAAATAAATCATGAATTAACAATCAATTAGAATTTTATAAAAATAAAATAAATAAAAAAATATTTGAGGGAGTTCGATAAAATGGAAGTGTTGAATCTTTAATTATCATGTAGATCACGACCAAGGAATAAAATGTCGGTAGAATGAAAGAAAAGAGAGTAAGAGAAACAAGACAAGTAATGCTTCGTGAAAATAACCTTATTTAAGATCATAAGAAATGTATAGTAAATTACATGATTGTCCCTCATTTAATGGGGATGTTATCATAATTTATTAGTCATTACATCTTTACATATTTGTAACTAATTCATAAATGTTTTGACCATATAACGATTGTTGGCGTCATTCCATATCTATAATTACCCTTAACAACGCTTTATATTCGTAACTATCTAGCTTGGTCACTTGGTATTCATTGGATCGGCCTAGGTCATTCGACCGACTAAATGATATGTGGTCACATTTGTTGAGGGAACCTATTGCAAAGTCACATTGCTCGTAGGAATGATGATTTCATCTGGCAAATGGTGTTTTATCGTGATCTGATAGGTAGCCTACATTTGGTTAATATATCTATATTGAAGGAATTCTCTCCAGGCTACTGTTGATTTTTGTAATGGTAGATGCTAGTTACATAAGCATCGACGCTGTCAAATGGTTTTCATTTGATCACCTTAAGAGGTTGATTAGTATAATGACAAATGTTCACACATCAATCCTCTTCGTGCAGACATATTTCTGATGTACATAATTAGTTCCTTGATTCTCTTTTTTTTTTTTTTAAAGTGACAATTGTCAAGAAAATAAGATAATTAAATAATAAGATCGTTCACATAATGAGTAATAAATATTATCAATAATTATACTCCATCTACTTTCATGTTGTTTTTCCCTATAAATAGGGTGCGAAGTGTGCTTTCCTTCCTTCACATTTCTTGATTTTTATGCCTTTTAATCGGTCCTATCTGCAAACGACTATGTCAGGTTCTATGAAATTGGTGAGTGAGGAAGTACTAATGAGGGCATTATGGCTTCCTACTTCAAAAACTCACCCTTATGGGGGATAAGAGAAAGAAAGCTGAAAGTTCTCGCCCGGTCCAAAAGAAAAGAGCAGGTGAAGAGGCCCGACTAATTAAGAAGAGACAGAAAAATGAGAGAAAAATGGTTGGTACCAAAAGGTCGGTCGAATTGACCAAACCTAAGGGATTTAAATAATTAAACAGCCGACAACAAAGAAGCTACGAGTAGAAGTGGTTGGGGAATCGTCTAATTTGATACCACTTCTAGAGGTGTGGAGTCGTAAAGGTGGACATGTTTTAGATTCGATACCACTTTGCCAGCTTCCAGCTCAAGTGTCATCTCAAGATAGAGAATTATTGGCGATGATCGTGCATGTTCTGCCACCAAAATTTTCTCTGCTTCATCTGCTCAAAGTGATGCTCCACCTTGGTAGATGATCTACTTTAGCATTTACCTAACAAAGCTGTCTAATCTGCCGACTGAAGTTAGTCCTCCTCTGCCTTTGGTCGAAGGGGGTCTCTAGGGTGGTGCTTCTTTTCTTACAGAGTTTTCGTAAATCGGAGATAGAGCGCATGATTAGTAACCTAGATTTTTCTTTTATCCAGTCTTTCAATTTATTCTTATGACACAAATTCTGATATTATAGAGGAAACCGTGGATATAGAGGCTCTCCATGCTCAAGTCGTAGATGTGGAGGTTCTCCTTGCCCAAGCGTGGGCCTCGGTTGCAAATGTGGAAGCTCTCCAGGATAAGGCAGTAATTCTACAGGGTGAACTGGCTGAATTTTGTGTCACCAGTTTGATGTCCTATGTTAACAGATAGAAAAAAAGATAGCGAAGTATAAGTTTGGTGGGCGTGCATTGTATATGAGTATGATGAATCGAGGTTTGTTCTTGCCCTAAGCGCCAGACGACCCGCTGTAAAATATTTCTTTTTTATAAATAAAATTTCGTAGTCATTTTCATAATTTAGTCATCATTATTTTCTTGATTTTTGAGCTGAAGTGACATATTGACAAAACCCGTTGTGGCACTTCGGCTTCCTCATAAGACCCATATAGAGGTTTAAATAGACGTTAAGTTTTTGCAATTTTCACTTGCTAATTTTTAGATTTTAATGGATCTCATGTACTCTCCTCAAATTTTTGGCTTAGTTAGATCGATTGAGAGATCAATACTCACCGATTTCAATGTTAAGTTGTTGGACGAGACTTGTGTCTATAACACAAGTGTCATCTCGGAGCAAGTAGGTGTGAATGTCCGGGCTACTAAATAATTGAATGATGAATGATCAGACCTGCAATTACGCAACTATTTAGCTTCCAAAAGATAAAAAAAACTTGACCCAATTTGTACTTAGCAGCTAGTTTGCAAAATTGATATGTTACAAAAATTTTAATTAATAGTTTACACACTAGAGGTAGTACACAAGTATACGTATCGTTTTAAGTAAAATAGTGATTTCTTTAAAGAGCCCAGTATCGATCCCACAGAGAAGCGAGGTAAGAAATCCCTTAAGTTAATTCTAGTCTACTACTATAAGGCCTTAGTTTGGGATTTTTAAAAAGTTTAGTTTTTCTAAACTCACTAATTTAATTTTAATTTAAAATTAAATAAAAACCTCAATTACAGAGGCTGGATATATATTTAAAATCCCTTTCCCCTTATGATGAGATCATAATTAGTGTAGGATTCACATATTTAAAGATTTAAATGTGGTTTCGTGAAAAATTTGAGCATACATATCATTTACTCTCTTATAAGTGCATAAAGAAAATTGGTTAATCTAGAGTCAAGTTCCTAAATCCTTAGTTAGGTTGGGAAGATACTAGCTCTCACTCTATAGTTCATACTATCCCTTTGCTTGGGGGCTAACATCTAGCCTTAGTTTCCCAACTTTTGGATCAAATTGTAGGTTCTAGCTTATCACTCTATAATCACCAATTTAAGCTCATCAAAACTTATTTTCATATTTATTTGCACTTTTCTTAGATTGTAGTCTCCTTCCTCGTAAGGTTAATGTGGTACTCACTAGTTTGGTGAAATCGTATTCCTCTCAAGTCACTATATTTCACAACGAATTTTAACATTTCAAGTGATCACTTTGTAAAGTAAATTAAGGACTAGTGAAAATATCATCAAAATTTTGAAATCTTCAAACCTTTCTAATCCTACACATAATTAATTCTCATCACATGGAGAAAAAGTAAAGAACAATACTCACTAAGCATGAAGAAAACACATGGATTCTTCATTATAAATGACATTGAAAACACAGAACTATATTGCAATAATTCAAAGCAATTTCAAAAAGAGTCAAAACTTATCTTTAAAGAAGGTCCACGCCCTCCTTACACAGTAGATATCAATCCTTTACACTTCCTCCAAAGCCCTAAGAGTCTCAAACACTCCACACACACACACACACACACACACACACTCACACACGCAACTTTGAAGAGGCACACCAAACTCCTCTCCAAATCTCTCTTAAACTTTCTTTCAGACTCCTCANTAACTTCCTAACAATATCTACAACTTTAGAAGCTAAAATAGTAAGCACATCTTTATGAAAGTATGCTACTCTCTTGGGGTTTACTCTATCAAAGCTATTAGCATTATAATAAAAAACTGAATATTCATTAGTTAGTTGATCCACTATTTTTACATTAAATTCATGGAGTCTTTTCTGCTTTATGATCCTCCTGAAAGTTCTCTCTAGATCTGAGTCATAAGGTTCGAGATCTGTAGCTCCCGAACCACAAATACAAATTTAAGGACTTAACTAATAGGACATATATCAAAAATATTTTGGTATTTTAGACTTTTTCTTAAAATAAACACATAAAAACACACAAGGTAATAACACTATAATTTTTAAATCTAAGTCTTATAGGTTCAACTAAAATTCTCGTAAAGTACTTACTGTAGCTTCCCGGCAACGGCGCCAAAAACTTGACCCAACCCGCAATTACATAATTATTTAACTTCCAAAAGATTGCCAAAAACTTGACCCAACTTATATTTAGTGGCTAGTGTGCAAAATTGATATGTTATAAAATTTTCAATTAATAGTTTACACACTAAGGGTACTACACAAGTATACGTATCGTTTGAAGTAATATAGGATTTTCTTTAAAGACCCCAATATCGATCCCACAAAGAACTAAGGAAAGAAATCTCTTAGGCTAATTCTAATCTACTTTTATTAGGCCTTAGTTTGAAATTTTCTAAAAGTTTGATTTTTTTAAATTCACTAATTTACTTTAAAATTAAAATTAAATAAAAACCTAGTCTACATAGGTTGGATAAATTTTGGAAAGTTTTTATATATTTAAATTCTCGTACCCCTTGCAATGAGATCATAATTAGTGTAAGAATCAAATATTTAAAGATTTAAATATAGATTTGTGACAAATAGTATCATTTCTATTTTTTATCATATTACAAGTGCATAAAGAACATTGGCTAATCCAGAGCCAAGTTTTTAAATCCTTGGTTAAGCTGGGAAGATACTANTAATTAATAGTTTACACACTAAGGATACTACGCAAGTATACGTATCGTTTGAAGTAGTATAGGATTTTCTTTAAAATCCCCAATATCGATCCCACAAAGAAGTAAGGAAAGAAATCTCTTAGGCTAATTCTAATCTACTATTATTAGGCCTTAGTTTGAAATTTTCTAAAAGTTTGATTTTTTTAAATTCACTAACTTACTTTAAAATTAAAATTAAATAAAAATCTAGTCTACATAGGCTGGATAAATTTTGGAAAGTTTTTATATATTTAAATTCTCGTACCCCTTGCAATGAGATCATAATTAGCGTAAGAATCAAATATTTAAAGATTTAAATATAGATTTTTGACAAATAGTAGCATTTCTATTTTTTTATCATATCACAAGTGCATAAAGAACATTGGCTAATCCAGAGCCAAGTTTTTAAATCCTTGGTTAAGCTGGGAAGATACTAGCTCTCACTCTAGAGTTCTCACTATCCCTTCGCTTGGAGGCTAACATCTAACCTTAGGTTCCCAAGTTTTGGATCAAATTGGAGGTTCTAACCTCTCAATCTAAAATCACCAGTTTACTCTAATCAAAACTTATCTCCCTATCTATTTTCACTCTCCTTAGATTGTGTCGCCCTCCTCATAAGGTTAGTGTGGACTCACTAGTTGGGTGAAATTATAGCCCTCTCTAGTCATATTTTGCAACAGATTTTAACATTACAATTGATCAATTTGCAAAGTAAATTAAGAATCAGTGAAAATACCATCACAATTTTAAAATAAAAGAAATCTTCAAATCATTCTAATTCCACAGACAATTAATTTTCATCACAAGGAGAAAGAGTAAAGGAAAAACTCTCTAGGCATGATGAAAACACATGGATTCTTCATTCCATATGACATTGAAAACACACAATTATATTGCAATAATTCAAAGAAAATGCAAGAAGAGTCCANAAAATCCCTTTCCCCTTATGATGAGATCATAATTAGTGTAGGAATCACATATTTAAAGATTTAAATGTAGTTTCGTGAAAAATTTGAGCATACATATCATTTACCCTCTTACAAGTGCATAAAGAAAATTGGTTAATCCAGAGTCAAGTTCCTAAATCCTTAGTTAGGCTGGGAAGATACTAGCTCTCACTCTATAGTTCATACTATCCCTTTGCTTGGGGGCTAACATCTTGCCTTAGTTTCCCAACTTCTGGATCAAATTGGAGGTTCTAGCTTATCACTCTATAATCACCAATTTAAGCTCATCAAAACTTATTTTCCTATCTATTTGCACTTTTCTTAGATTGTAGTCTCCTTCCTCGTAAGGTTAATGTGGTACTCACTAGTTTGGTGAAATCTTAATCCTTTCAAGTCACTATATTTCACAACAAATTTTAACATTCCAAGTGATCACTTTGTAAAGTAAATTAAGGACTGGTGAAAATATCATCAAAATTTTGAAATCTTCAAACCTTTCTAATCCTACACATAATTAATTCTCATCACATGGAGAAAAAGTAAAGAACAACACTCACTAAGCATGGAGAAAACACATGGATTCTTCATTACAAATGATATTGAAAACACAGAACTATATTGCAATAATTCAAAACAATTTCAAAAAGAGTCAAAACTTATCTTTAAAGAAGGTCCACGCCCTCCTTGCATAGTAGATATCAATCCTTTAAACTTCCTCCAAAGCCCTAAAAGTCTCAAACACTCCACACACACACACACACACACACACACACACACACACACACACACACACACTTACACACGCAACTTTGAAGAGGCACACCAAACTCCTCTCCAAATCTCTCTTAAACTTTCTTTCAGACTCCTCATGAGAGGCGCCAAGCCCCCTTTTTAAAGAGACACAAAACACCTCTTCATCCCAAGAAACACACCTCTTCACTCCAAGAGACACACCTCTTCATTCCAAATGATGTGAAATTCTAAATGTCTTGATTCATTGAATATCACCTTGGGGTGTGCATAGCCCAAAAGCTTCCATAATATCTCTGACCCACCAAAAGACATCCAAAACTATCGCTGGACGATTTCTGGCACCTAGGAGCCAGTCAGTGCGCCTAGGCGCCATTTTCTCGGTGATATTAGCGCCTAGGTATCATTTTCTCAGCGATACTGGCGCCTAGGCACCACTTTCTGGCGCCTAGGCGACAAACTGCAGGTATTAACCCTGTTTCGCTCTGTTTCTTTCCATTTCTTTCCGTTTCAGCTGCAAACTGCTCCAAGTGTTATACCTAAAAGATAAACATGAAAATAATATTTCTTTAAAGTGTAATTTCATCCAAAGACATTTGATAAATGTAATGTAGATTATGCATAGAAAGACATATCAAAATGCTCCAAATCAAGAATTTTCTTCCTTGCTTGATTTGACTCCAAATTGCACCATTTTTGCTATATTTTCTCCAAAACTCCATTTTTTGTACCTGAAACTAAAAATATGCAAAATACATTCCTTTAAAGTACAATATCATCAAAAATGAGCACATAATGTATATAATAAATAGGTAATTTTTAGGCGTGTGAATGCTTATTATTGTCCTCAAGTAACACTACAACTTTAAAAATATGTTGATTTTTGTTAGTGGTTCTTTAAGATGACCTAAAATTTTGTTATAGAAATGTTATTGTCTAACTTAAAAGAATTTTGGTAAATTAAATGATATCTAAGGTATCAAAATATTTAGTGTTAAATTTAGGAATCCTATTTTTCTATTCAATTAAAAAATAATTGAACTTTTTTCAAACTTTGGATTCTTAGAAAAATATTAAATTTAGAATTTATGAATTCTAAAATTAATTTTACTAATGCTTTCTAAAATTAAGTTTAGGAACGATCCTAGGTATTCTTAGAAAGATACAAATGAAATCAATTTTTAATTTGGTCCTAATCCTCAAGCATCTCCCCACATATTTTTTTTTTTATTTTGCTTTACTTTTCTTTTTTTTTTTCTTCTCTTTTCTTTTTCTTTTTAATGTGAGGATTGCTATATGTAGATTGGAATTTAATGATTTTGAGTTTCATTATCCATTTTCTATTATTAAAAACTTATTTTCTATCCTTAACTTAAAATGTAATATTAGGAAAAGAATTTTAAATGGAATTTAAATTCTTNCAAGATAAACATGAAAATAACATTTCTTTAAAGTGTAATTTCATCGAAAGACATTTGATAAATGTAATGGAGATTATGCATAGAAAGACATATCAAAATGCTCCAAATCAGAATTTTCTTCCTTGCTTGATTTGACTCCAAATTGCACCATTTTTGCTATATTTTCTCCAAAACTCCATTTTTTTGTACCTGAAACTAAAAATATGCAAAATACATTCCTTTAAAGTACAATATCATCAAAAATGAGCACAGAATGTATATAATAAATAGTAATTTTTAGGCGTGTGAATGCTTGTTACTGTCCTCAAGTAACACTACAACTTTAAAAATATGTTGATTTATGTTAGTGGTTCTTTAAGATGACCTAAAATTTTGTTATAGAAATGTTATTGTCTAACTTAAAAGAATTTTGGTAAATTAAATGATATCTAAGGTATCAAAATATTTCGTGTTAAATTTAGGAATCCTATTTTTCTATTCAATTCAAAAATAATTGAACTTTTTTCAAACTTTGGATTCTGAGAAAAATATTAAATTTAGAATTTATGAATTCTAAAATTAATTTTACTAATGCTTTCTAAAATTAAGTTTAGAAACGATCCTAGGTAATCTTAGAAAGATACAAGTGAAATCAATTTTTAATTTGGTCCTAATCCTCAAGCATCTCCCCACATATTTTTTTTTCTTTTGCTTTACTTTTCTTTTTTTTTTCTTCTCTTTTCTTTTTCTTTTTAATGTAAGGATTGCTATATGTGGATTGGAATTTAATGATTTTAAGTTTCATTATCCATTTTCTATTATTAAAAAACTTATTTTCTATCCTTAACTTAAAATGTAATATTAGGAAAAGAATTTTAAATGGAATTTAAATTCTTCAAAAATTATTATTCTAATAATCTTTAATTTTTCAAAATTTAATTTTTCCTACTATAAATAGCAAAGTGATTTCCCTATCATTTTGTACTAAACATCTTAACTTTAGTTTCATCCTTTTTACTAAAGTTTCTACTAAGTCATCCTATTGCATTTCTATAATTAAAATTTTAGTAATCTTAAGATAACTCCACATAACAAAAATCATTTTTCCAATAAAATTTATTTGTAGTTTCTTGTATGACAAGATAGTTTAATTTTGAACTTTATTTTTCTTCCTCCCCTCAAACTTGAATTTTTAAATATTTTTCAATCAATACAGATAAATATGACAGGAAGAATATTTTGAAATTAATAAATATATGTTAAATGTTAAATTGAACTAGAAAGAAGCATAAACTTTAGTACAAGTACTAAGTATAAAAGTAGAAATGTATAATTTTTAGGTTCGCAATAAAGGGAATTACTATATAATAAATAAGGCACGAATATAAAGATAAATACATCTAACGCAAACAACGTTAACATTTGTTTCATAAAAAAACCAAGATACAAGCATAGTCCACTACACTATCATAACATCACACTTATAACATATATATTAATCCATNAAAGGAAGCATAAACTTTAGTACAAGTACTAAGTATAAAAGTAGACATGTATAATTTTTAGGTTCGCAATAAAGGGAATTACTATATAATAAATAAGGCATGAATATAAAGATAAATACATCTAACGCAAAAAACGTTAACATTTGTTTCATAAAAAACCAAGATACAAGCATAGTCCACTACACTATCATAACATCACACTTATAACATATATATTAATCCATACAAACAACAAACTTAAGACAACTACACATCATATTTCAACACATAAACTAAAAAACCTTATCATTAACAATCATACTAACAAAGATAACCATGGGTTGTCTCCCACGAAACGCTTGATTTAATTTCGTTAGCCTGACAAAAAGTTTCTCCCGGTTCAGAATTCCATTTAAGTAATCATTGATTAATCAACCAATATTTTCAGATCCTGAGATTCCTACTAAATCCTNCACACATCAGATTTCAACACATAAACTAAAAAACCTTATCATTAAAAATCATACTAACAAAGATGGGTTGTCTCCCACGAAACGCTCGATTTAATTTCGTTAGCCTGACAAAAAGTTTCTCCCGGGTCAGAATTCCATTTAAGTAATCATTGATTAATCAACCAATATTTTCAGATCCTGAGATTCCTACTAAATCCTTAAATTTTAATTTTTCTTTCAGCTCTTCCTCTTTAGATTGATTCAGATTATAATTCCTCATGTTTCTTTCTAGATCCAATATTATTCTAATGATTTTATTAATTTACGTATTAATTTCATCCTTAAAATTTATAAGAAATGAATCGTTATTTCAAAATTCAATATCTCCTAAATTTTGGACCGGATTCTCTCAAGATAATTCGGATTCTGGATCAATTTCTATTAGGTTACTCTTCTGTCTCAAGTTATCTTCTAATTTCTCCCCATAAGGCTAAGGAAATGTTAAAGATGGTTTTTCTATATTTATCTTGGTTGACGAAATAAGTTTCTTTAATTCCTGAGGAATTTCTTCCATTTGTCTATCAATCTCTTTTTCCTCATTTCTCAACTCAGTGTTTATTTGAACCATATACTCCAATTCTCTTCCACTTCTTAATTGGATAGCTTAATCTTGCCCACCATTATTCTCCTTATGGTCTATCTTAGGGTCACTAAGTAAATTTTCTAGAGGATAACTATTAATTGAATTAATAATCTACCTCGATTGGTTTTCTATATTTCTAATTGCTACCCCTTTACTTTCTAATTGACTCTCCATTTGAATCGCAACATCTTCTATCAATAACTCCTTCTCCTCATTATGTGGGTTGAAGTTAAATCTATAAGGAAAAGAAAGTCTATCGTTAAAATTGTCCTGACTATTTCAATTACATATTTGATTAAATTGATTATATTCCCACCATTGGTTTTCTCCTCCAAAAGTATTATTTCAGTTAAAGTTTGAATGATTTTCCCAATCTGGGTTGTAAATATCGGAATAAGGATTATATATCTCATGGCTAGTTTCAATCAATTGTCCAAATATATTTTCTATAAAATTTGTGTGCCCTTGAGTATAACTTTCTANGATCTCCTAAATTTTGGACCGGATTCTCTCGAGATGATTCAGATTCTGGATCAATTTCTATTAGGTTACTCTTCTGTCTCAGGTTGTCTTCTAATTTCTCCCCTTAAGGCTAAGGATATGTTGAAGATGGTTTTTCTATATTTATCTTGGTTGACGAAATAAGTTTCTCTAATTCCTGAGGAATTTCTTCCATTTGTCTATCAATCTCTTTTTCCTCATTTCTCAACTCAGTGTTTATTTGAACCATATACTCCAATTCTCTTCCACTTCTTAATTGGATAGCTTAATCTTGCCCACCATTATTCTCCTTATGGTCTATCTCAGGGTCACTAAGTAAATTTTCTAGAGGATAACTGTTAATTGAATTAATAATCTACCTTGATTGGTTTTCTATATTTCTAATTGCTACCCCTTTACTTTCCAATTGACTCTCCATTTGAATCGCAACATCTTCTATCAATAACTCCTCCTCATTATGTGGGTTGAAGTTAAATCTATAAGGAAAAGAAAGTCCATCGTTAAAATTGTCCTGACTATTCCAATTACATATTTGATTAAATTGATTATATTCTCACCATTGGTTTTCTCCTCAAAAAGTATTATTTCAGTTAAAGTTTGAATGATTTTCCCAATCTGGGTTGTAAATATCGGAATAAGGATTATATATCTCATGGCTAGTTTCAATCAATTGTCCAAATATATTTTCTATAAAATTTGTGTGCCCTTGAGTATAACTTTCTACACATTGATCAAACTTCCTCAGTATATCTACAACTTTAAAAGCTAAAATAATAAGCACATCTTCATGAAAGTATGCTACTCTCTTGAGGTTTACTCTATCGAAGCTATTAGCATTATAATAAAAAACTGAATATTCATTAGTTAGTTGATCCACTATTTTTACATTAAATTCATTGAGTCTTTTCTGATTTATGATTCTCCTAAAAGTTCTCTCTAGATCCGAGTTATAAGGTTCGAGATCTGTAGCTCCTGAACCACAAAATACAAATTTAAGGACTTAACTAATAGGACATATATCAAAAATATTTTGGTATTTTAGACTTTTTCTTAAAATAAACACATAAAAACACACAAGGTAATAACACTATAATTTTTAAATCTAATTCTTATAGGTTCAACTAAAATTCTCGTAAAGTACTTATTGTAGCTTCCCGGCAACGGCGCCAAAAACTTGACCCAACCCGCAATTACATAATTATTTAACTTCCAAAAGANATGCCTTTCCAAATGTCTTGATTCATTGAATATCACTTTGGGGCATGCATAGCCACCTAGAGGTTTCCATAACATTATAGAACCACCAAAAGCAGTCCAACACCTTCCCTAGATGGTTTCTGGTGCATAGTGGCTAGTATGTGGTGCATAGGCACCATTTTCTTGGTGATACTGACCCCTTTTTCTGGACGAGTCTGGCGCTTAGGCACAACCCTACGGACAACACCCCATTTTGCTCTATTTCACTCCATTTAAACTCCAAACATCTCCAAGTGTTATACCTATAAGATAAACATGAAAATAACCTTTCTTTAAAGTGTAATTTCAATCAAAATTAGGTGATAAATGTAATGGATATTATGCATAGAAAGACATTTCAAAATGAGCCATATCATAATTTTCTTCCTTGCTCGATTTGACTTCAGATTGCACCATTTTCGTTCCTTTTTCTTCAAAACTCCATTTCTTATACTTGAAACAAAAAAATATAAATATCTTCCTTTAAAGTGCAACATCATTAAAAATGAACAAAAAATGTATGTAAAAAATAGGAAAATTTTAAGCGTGTGAATGATCAGATCTTTTACCATGACCAATTTTACTATGGACTTCATCTGCCCTTGTATATAAGGATCCAATCAATTTTCAACTTCTATAGTGTGTTTTGAGCACAAAAGAAGCCAAATTCCATTGTTGCAGTTATGACATACATGATTTACATGTGATAAAGGGGCGTTCCTTGGTCCCACGAACTATTTACCCAAAATTTTAATTTAGGGTGCACTTGAGGGAGGCATTTTGAAAACGTCTCCATCTGTTTGGAAAATGAGTTTTTGGTGTGCTTTTAAAAGCGTTGTTGGTCAATTAATATTAGACGCGGATCGCGGGTAGGACCCCGTGATACACCAAAATAATATGTTATTTTAAGTATAAATTTTTATGCTTATTTTTTTGGTGATATTACACTTTAAATAAAGGTATTTTCATGTTTTTTATTGCAGGTATATCAATTTTAGGCATTTGGAGTAAAAGTAGTAAAAATGACGAAATTTGGAGCCAAAGCAGTGAATTTTGGGAATTCTGGTGCTTGATGCGCCAGATTATTGCCAAAAGTGTCATTTTAGAGAGAGATGACGCATGATGCACCAGATTGGTGCCAAAAGCACCATTTGACAGAGAACCTACGCCATATTTGGCGCCCGAAGCTCCAAAATCTAGAACAGAGCAGACTTAGGCAAGTTGGCGTCGGATGCGCCAGAACTAGTGTCAGATGGGTCAGAGGTGACTTTTTGCAGATTAAGGTGGTTCAACACAAATTTTGCTCAAATTTCTAAAAGAAAACTTGTTCTAAACACCCCTTGGATTGATTCAATGCATCTAGATAATTTGAAAGGTTCTTTTATAAAGAAATATGTCTCTTAGATCAATGGNACTCTCACTCTAGAGTTCCCACTATCCCTTCGCATGGAGGCTAACATCTAACCTTAGGTTCCCAAGTTTTGGATCAAATTGGAGGTTCTAGCCTCTCAATCTAAAATCACCAGTTTACTCTAATAAAAACTTATCTCCCTATCTATTTTCACTCTCCTTAGATTGTGTCGCCCTCCTAGTAAGGTTAGTGTGGACTCACTAGTTGGGTGAAATTATAGCCCTCTCTAGTCATATTTTGCAACAGATTTTAACATTACAATTGATCAGTTTGCAAAGTAAATTAAGAACCAGTAAAAATACCATCACAATTTTCAGATAAAAGAAATCTTCAAATCATTCTAATTCCACAGACAATTAATTTTCATCACAAGGAGAAAGAGTAACAGAAAAAAACTCTCTAGGCATGAAGAAAACACATGGACTCTTCATTCCATATGACATTGAAAACACACAATTATATTGCAATAATTCAAAGAAAATGCAAGAAGAGTCCAAGACTTATCTTTATAGAAGATTCACGTCCTCCTTGCACAGCAAATATCAATCCTTTGCACTTCTTTCAAAGTCCCAAAAGTCTCCAACACTCCACACACACACACTCACACACGCCACCTTAAAGAGGCACACCAAACTCCTCTTCAAATCTTTCCTAAACTCTCATATAGACTCCTCATGAGAGGTGTCAAGCCCCCCTTTTTAAAGAGATACAAAACACCTCTTCATTCCAAGAGACACACCTCTTCACAAGAGTCACATATTTTCACTCCAAGAGACACACCTATTCACTTCAAAAGATGTGAAGTGCCAAAAGGTACCTTTCCAAATGTCTTGATTCATTGAATATCACTTTAAGGCATGCATAGCCACCTAGAAGTTTCCATAACTTTATAGAACCACCAAAAGCTTTCCAACACCTTCCCTAGATGGTTTCTGGTGCATAGTGGCTAGTATGTGGTGCATAGACACCATTTTCTTGGTGATACTGACCCCTTTTTCTGGACGAGTCTGGCGCTTAGGCACAACCCTACGGACAACACCCCATTTTGCTCTATTTCACTCAATTTCAACTCCAAACATCTCCAAGTGTTATACCTATAAGATAAACATGAAAATAACCTTTCTTTAAAATGTAATTTCAATCAAAATTAGGTGATAAAGGTAATGGATATTATGCATAGAAAGACATTTCAAAATGAGCCATATCATAATTTTCTTCCTTGCTCGATTTGACTTCAGATTGCACCATTTTCGTTCCTTTTTCTTCAAAACTCCATTTCTTATACTTGAAACAAAAAAAATATAAATATCTTCCTTTAAAGTGTAACATCATTAAAAATGAACAAAAAAAGTATGTAAAAAATCAGAAATTTTTAAGCGTGTGAATGATCAGATCTTTTACCATCTATGGACTTCATCTGCCCTTGTATATCAAGATCCAATCAATTTTCAACTTCTATAGTGTGTTTTGAGCACAAAAGAAGCCAAATTCCATTGTTGCAGTTATGACATACATGATTTACATGTGATAAAGGGGCGTTCCTTGGTCCCACGAACTATTTACCCAAAATTTTAATTTAGGGTGCACTTGAGGGAGGCATTTTGAAAACGTCTCCATCTGTTTGGAAAATGAGTTTTTGGGGTGCTTTTAAAAGCGTTGTTGGTCAATTAATATTAGACGCGGATCGCGGGTAGGTCCCCATGATACACCAAAATAATATGTTATTATAAGTATACATTTTATGCTTATTTTTTTGGTGATATTACACTTTAACGAAAGGTATTTTCATGTTTTTATTGCAGGTATATCAATTTTAGGCATTTGGAGTAAAAGTAGTAAAAATGACGAAATTTGGAGCCAAAACAGTGAATTTTGGGAATTCTGGTGCTTGATGCGCCAGATTATTGCCAGAAGTGTCATTTTAGAGAGAGATGACATATGATGCACCAGATTGGTGCCAGAAGAGTCATTTAACAGAGAGCCTACGCCAGATTCGGCGCCTGAAGCACCAAAATCTAGAACAGAGCAGACTTAGGCAAGTTGGCGTCAGATGCGCCAGAACTAGTGTCAGATGGGCCAGAGGTGACTTTTTGCAAATTAAGGTGGTTCAACACAAATTTTGCTCAAATTTCTAAAGGAAAACTTGTTCTAAACACCCATTGGATTGATTCAATGCATCTAGATAATTTGAAAGGTTCTTTTATAAAGAAATATGTCTCTTAGATCAATGGACATGTCTTTTGTCTTTTGAATTCAAAAGGGTTGACTTTTGGAAAGAATTTAAGAGGAAATTTTGAATTCTTTTTGGAGGGAGGCAGCCTTTAAAAAAAGAGAGGTTTTGTAAATAAAGTGTGTGGCATGTAAGAGGGGCAAAAAAGAGAAAGAGAGAGAGAGAGAGAGAGAGANGGAGGAAATTTTGAATTCTTTTTGGAGGGAGGCATCCTTTAATAAAAGAAAGGTTTTGTAAATAAAGTGTGTGGCATGTAAGAGGGGCAAAAAAGAGAAAGAGAGAGAGAGAGAGAGAGAGAGAGAGAAAGTCAAGGGCTTGGAGATTTTCTTCAAGAGTTGTAAAAGGAGAGAGAAGATGAGAGATTTATTCTTTATTACACTTCTAAGAGATTATTAAGAGTGTTTTTAAGGAGAGAAAAAGCTTAAAGAGAACTTCTAGGGATTTTCTTAGGAAGGATTATGAGATAAGTTGTGTCTTTTATTTCTTTTATTTTGTAAACTTGTTTTTATATATGAAATCAGNAAGTGAAGGGCTTGGAGATTTTCTTCAAGAGTTGTAAAAGGAGAGAGAAGGTGAGAGATTTATTCTTTATTACACTTCTAAGAGATTATTAAGAGTGTTTTTAAGGAGAGAAAAAGCTGGAAGAGAACTTCTAGGGATTTTCTTAGGAAGGATTATGAGATAAGTCGTGTCTTTTATTTCTTTTATTTTGTAAACTTGTTTTTATATATGAAATCAGTGTTTTGGTGTATCCTTCTCATGAATTCTGAGTAATCTTCTTTATCCTTCTCCCCACTTTGAGATATGATTTTGTGAAGAATTGATTTAGTTTTATATTGTTTTAAATGTCAATAATTTGTGATGATTTGAACTTCGATTTTCATTTACTTTTTGATCTGACCAATTGTTGACCTCGCTTTTGGTTGAGATTTAGTTTTTCCTCTTTAGTAGCCTAAGATCTAGCCATAGGACTTTTCTATTGACTATACTTAGAAAACTAGATAAGGAACCCTCACCATTAGAAATTCCAAACTCTTCTCTACTCAACTTGAAGTTCTATATTGGTCTTTCTAACCTCTAGCACTTAGTAGGTGGGGTCACTATGGGGGAACTCAAGATGAGCCACCCTTAGGATGGGTTCATTGTGGGGAAACTCAAGATGAGTCACCCTTAGGACTGCTGGACTTTAGGGTTGAGGATCACTATGGGGGAACTCAAGATGAGTCATCCTTAGGACTGCTGGACCTTACGGTTGACTCTGGGTGTTGGTTTAGGGCTTAAGGCACTCACAATCATTCACTACCCTAAACCCATAATTTCCTGACTTTGGTCCCTTGATACTTTTGGGAGACTCGTGTAGGTGGTCACATAAACCCATTAGCTTTAGGCTAAGGTTTAGCTAAGATCACTACATAGAGGACCCAAAATGGGGTTTCTATTGGTCCATGGCTTATTGATGGTGGTTGGCACTCCAACTCTACAAAGATACCCAACCTAGCATTTTGCCCCTAAATTCCCCCAAATTACCTAGATGCCTTTGGGACCCCAAATTTGGCTAAAATTCCCAAATCTACCCAAAATACCCAAATTGGTTCAAAAAATCATTTCAAACGCCTTGAAAACACCCAAACTACCCAAAATCACCAAAATTGGCCAAATTACCAAAATGCCCCTCCTTACCCCAAAATTCCAAAAATTCCAAAAAATCCCAAAAAAATTCCCAAAACCCCCCAAATATTCTCAATTTTATTTTTCTCAACTATCACATGACCCAATTTGGACAATTTGACCATCTTTGACCAAAACCCATAAATTGCCCTTTAAAGGCCCATATTTTCCCCAAATCACTCCACATGTTTATCAACTTGGTCCCAGTTTAGCCCAACTTCAATTATAAACTCAAATCCACTCTTTAAGTGACCAATATAGACCAAATCCAAGCTCAATTAGTCCATCATTTGAACCCAATTTTGATTTAGATCAAAACCCCAATTTTGGCCCCATGATTTGGTTTCACCAAATTAAACCCATGGCCTACTCCATTTGCCAAAATTTGTGTTGAAAAACCTTCATAAAATCCCCATACATCAAACTTGACCTTCAATTGGCCTTGTTGAGGCCTCAATTTTATTTGATTTCAACCTAAGTCCAAAAAGCCCCAAATTTACCCTAAATTGGCCATGTCTCAAAATCTCACCAAATTGATGGCCTTAGCCCCAAAATTTCCACTCCATACCTTCATGAAAAATCTTCAAAACATCTCCCTTGATCATTTGAACCATTCAATTTGGACTTAGCCCAAGGCTATCCCAATCTAGACCCATGTCTAGCCCAACATGACCAAATTAACAAAATTTTAAAAATCCTTCAAATTGACCTACCAATTGAACTCAAAATCACTTCAACCCTTTCACAAAAAATCTTCATAACAATCATCTACACAATGTTTATCAATCATGTGGGCCAATTGATATGGCTAGCCTAGCCCAAACCCAAGCTTTGATCACTTGAACCCACATTGAACCCATGCACAAAAGATGGCCTAACTACCCCAAAGTCACCAAATTAATGATTCCACAACCATTAGTTGGACCCTAGTGGCCAGCCTAAACCTCTTAAAATCACCTAAACTAAGTCATGGACCAAAGGTCCCCTAAATTAAGGGATTTCATTCCATATTTGCTTAAGCTTAGGATATTTTTTGCCAAAACAAAGCCTAAACACATTAAGTTGTTGTGACATATTCCCCTGGCTCACCTGACCTCCCTAGCCATCTCCCCTGGCCGGCCGGCCAGCCTAGTGGTCGGAAAATGGCCAAACCGAGAGCCACCCCCATGGTATTAGACCCAATTCAAACCTAGAGGCCACCTCATCCAAATTGAAGCTTAGAGCCTTTCTGCCCTCCACCTAGNGCCAGCCTAAACCTCTTAAAATCACCTAAACTAAGTCATGGACCAAAGGTCCCCTAAATTAAGGGATTTCATTCCATATTTGCTTAAGCTTAGGATATTTTTTGCCAAAACAAAGCCTAAACACATTAAGTTGTTGTGACATATTCCCCTGGCTCACCTGACCTCCCTAGCCATCTCCCCTGGCCGGCCGGCCAGCCTAGTGGTCGGAAAATGGCCAAACCGAGAGCCACCCNACATTGCCCTGAATCCCCTTTTCGGAGCCCAATTTTTTAGCTTAAAACCTTGTCGGAGATAGGACAAAGCTCTCCACACCTCTAAACCCCAAAAAACTCAAGTTAAACTCACCCACAGCTTCACCACATTGAGAGAAGCCAAAGCCTTATCAAATCCCCCTTCCATGGAGCCCCTAGCATAACTCTAGACCAACACCTAAAATTGGCCTTGGTCGAATTTGGGTCTAGACATTTCACCATAGCAAGAGGCTTAATCCCTAACTTCTTTGGACCTCAACAAATGTGCTGAGTCTCTCTGATCGAAGCTTCCCTTCTCAGAGCCATGGTATTGAACCTCTCCTCCTCCAGAGCCTATTTTGATTCTCCATTTAATTAGGCTTAATTTAATTGCATGATTGTCGTATGGATATGTTTGTCTCACTTAGACGAGTTCATAGGATCAAAATCAAGGTGATTTGGTTGAGTCTATGCTGATATCTTAGGGTTTTAGTGTGGACGGTCACGGGATCACTCTATCGGGGACAATGACGGGGAGTCGTATGATCGCTTGTGTATCGTATGGATGGAGGAGATCGAGCTGGACAACGTTTCCTTACATGAACCGCGGGCCGAGTCAACGGCTATGTGGATGGCGGCGTCCAACCAGAGCTCGCCACGTGTGCTTTCAGAGCTGCCTAAGATACAGTCAGCGCCGCGCATTTAAATAGATAAATAGGGAATTTAAAAAATCAGAAAATAATCTCTAGCTTTAAAAATTCATATCTTAGTGTAGAAAATTTATAAAAATAAAATAAAAATACCCTCTTGCTCAGTGAACATAAGAGAATAATATAAAAATAATTTGGTGTCCATTTTATGCATATTTTATTTTTAATTAATTAAACTCTGATTTGGATGTTTTGATTCTCCATGCATGTAGTAACCTCGTCATGACTTGAAATTTTAGCTTGTTGTTGACTCTGTCTTAGGGAACATTCCTTGAATTTTCTAAAGTCAGAGGAGGTCCCTAGACCGACAATCATATTTTTCAAGTTTATATACATTATTTACTTAAAGTAATCATGGAAATTAGCATATTGCTTATAAAAATATAAGAAAATTTTGAAAGGTTTATGATGACTAGAGAGCCTTTAGAAAAATCTCTCATGAGCCAAGTCATTCAAAATACACCTAATCTTTACAAACCCTAAATCACTAAGATAATTAATTTTGANCTTCTAAATATGTTGTGCCAAATAAGAGCAATAATATTATTTACCCTTACTAGAGATGCTATAAAGAACATTGACTACTCTATAGTTTGAATAGTCTTGAAGATCAACTAGGCAGAGAAGATACTGACTCTCACTCTAGAGTTCCCTTTTCTCCTTCCACTTGGGGGATAACATCTCGTATTAAAACTTAAAACTATAAATCAAATTAGGGGCTTTAGCCTGTCACTCTAAAGTCATCTAATTCTACACCCATGAAAAGTTTATTTCTCTATTTATTTACACTCAACCTCATGAAATATATTTTCATCCATGAAATCAAAATGTGATTCTAATCATTTGTTGACTGAGACAATACCATCTCGGATCTTACATATTCTCACAACATATATTAACATTTTAATTGGTCAAATCAAGAAGTAAATGAAGTGAAATATTTCAAATCATCACAACTTCTTTCAACAATGAAGCCTAATACTTCACACAACTTTCTTTCAACACTTAATCACTTATCATTTTAAGGAAAAAGATAAAGAAAACCACTCAGAATCCATGAAGAAATCACAACCACACATGAGTTTAAAAGTAGAAATCATGCACACAAATAAGAAATTTAAATTAAAATCAAATGTAATCATAAAGATAAACACTTATCTCAAATTCTCTCCACCAAATGTCTTGAAGTTCCTTTAAATTCTCTTCATTCACTCATAAGACAAACTAAACACTCAAAATAAAATAAATAGAAAAGTGGGCGGCGACGGCATCGACTTTGATGGAAGATGGCTATAAATTTGATGGGTGGCTGGCCTCTCTCTTGGAAAATCTTAGTCTTTTCTTATAAAAATCCAAGGGGTGCCTGGTGT
>JXCR01146445.1:194725-209715 GCA_002079205.1 Phalaenopsis hybrid cultivar
CATCGCATCCTTGAAATGCTCGTAGCTCTTGGGAATAGAGTTTAGCAACAGTAGTGCCTAGTCCTCATCGTCCATCTTGACGTCAATGTTCTCGAGATCATCAATGATCTTGTTGAACTCGTCAATCTGCTCTGAGACAGATTTGTCTTTGTGCATTTTGAAGGAGTATAGGCGCTGCTTTAAAAAAAGTCTATTAGCCAGAGACTTTGTCAGATAAAGTACCTCTAGTTTGGCCCAAAGCGCTTGAGCTGTTGTCTCCCTCGACACTTCTCTTAGAACTTTATCGCCCAAGCTTAGGATTATCAAACTATGAGCTTTTTCCAGCATGTCGATCTTCTCCTTCTTGGTCATGTCAGCCGGCAATGTCGCCGACCCTTGCAAGGCTTCTGCAATACCCTGCTGAACCAATAGAGCTCTCATCTTTACTCTCCATAGGCCTAAGTCGTTTTTCCCATTGAATTTATCAATGTCAAATTTGACAGAACTCATTATCGTGGCTAAGATTTCTTCCAATGAATTCTACCTGCTGNGTACCAGCAACAGTGGAACAAGCCTTGTGTGAGGGCTAATGACAACAAAAGAGTCGCGAAGCGAGCGACCACTTCACGCAAGTATACTTGTCCAATTAATATGCGATTTTAATGAAGTGCATCATATCGTTTCCCCGGCTTACGTCACGATTTATATATTTTTTTTATTTTGACTTGATATGATGTTGACTCGACTAAGTCAATAAGAATGGTGAATGATTTCATCATTCAAATATGATTTATTGAAACAGATTAAATTAGTTTATTTTAAAATATCATTCTAATTTTACTGTATCGTGAAGACTTTGAAAAGGATATGCAGTCCTTATAAAATATGTGTGAAAAATTTTAAAGGCGTGTCGAGTACGAAAGACATATTTGACACTTTGACGGTCAGATCCCTCTTTCTGTGTAATGGGTGCAAGTTTGAAAACAAAGTGGAGAATCAATATATTAAAGATACACATATAGTTTACATAATCGATTTAGATTTCTAATCATTTTTATTTGCTACAAAACCTATAGAACAGTAATAGCAAACACGTATATGGGTCTAGAGTCCTCAGGCACCAGGCCCATGACATATCTAGTCATGCTTATATTTGGGGCAAGAGCTAGCATGACACGAACCTAAAGAAAATTCACTAGTTAATTTCATTTTTTTTTTGTAACCCAAGACATTGTCTTGGCTCGTTGCCTCGGCTCGGTCGGCATTCCTCTTTGCTTTCACCAACCGCTCTGGCATGGTCAATAATACACTTTGTCTCGACTGAATGTCACGACTCCTTGGGCATTACACTTCGCCTCGACCAGTCGCCTCCACCCGGTTAGCATCACACTTTGGTTCACTCGGCTGCCCCGACCCAGTCGACCGATCACTTTGGTCAGACCGGCTGACCCAACTTGGTGGACTAAACAACTTGCTTCGATAGGCTACCTTGACACGACCAACTGATCACTTTGGTCAAATCGATCGCCTTAGCCCGATTGAGCCCGTTGGCTGCGCTGCCCCGGGTTGTTGCCCCAGTAGACCCTACGGGTCAAACAGTCAACCTCATTCACATAGTGTATGTATTTCATGTGCATTAGTGCTGATTGTATGACCTTTCATTAGCACTTCCAGCACTTTCACCCTTGTCGTGCATCCTCTGACATATGCCCCCATATGTTTGCGACTAGTAGTTGTGTCTCCCAACAACACATTACTCTACAATTGCTTCATCGCATCTTCATGTCACTTACATTTGAGCACTTCTGCATGTATGTCTTGCATGAAATTTTCCATGTTCAAGACTCCCATGCCTGAATTTGTTTGCAAACAAATTTGTGTTTCTCACACACTTATCCCTCTCATGCACACATCACGTGAACAGGTGGCTCATCGCTGAGTCAATTCATTGTGTAATTCTCTCCAATGAGAATTATATCCCTACCTTTTATGCACCAGTTTGAACCATTGTAGGTGCACCCTTTCGGTTCACTGCTTCCACGACACACCCATTCTTCAGGTCATTGCNATTGAGTCAATTCATTGTGTAATTCTCTCCAATGAGAATTATATCCCTACCTTTTACAGTTTGAACCATTGTAGGTGCACCCTTTCGGTTCACTGCTTCCACGACACACCCATTCTTCAGGTCATTGCACCCACGACATGCCCACCCTTCCAAGTCACTACCTCCACGGTACGTCCATTCCTCGGGTTGTTGCCTCCACTGCAAGCCCACCACTGTAAGCCCACCCTTTCGGGCATTGCTTTCATGGCACACCAATCATTCAGGTTGCTGCCCCCACAACACACCAACCCTTTAATGTCATTTCTTTCATGACACATCCATCCTTCAAGCCGCTGCCTTCATGAAACTCCCACCTTCCGGTCTACCACAAAAAGAATAAGAGAATGATGAATATGTAACTAAATTTATTCCTCTCTATAAGACAAGTGCATGATTTTCTCCATATGCAAGTTAAAAAACTAAATAAAAAATGAGTGAGGTATCTATTGTGTCGATTTTTTATCTACCCAAGGGCTATTAACACTCTTACATGATTCCTTCATAAGGGAAGTTGACTCCCTTAAAGGAGTAGTATCGTAGATCACCGACTCGTTACTATTACAATTGACCATGTTACAAGTGAAAGGAGTCTTATCTTTTGGTTAGATTAACTATTTCATTTTAATATGACTGGATTATTAAGAAATTTGAGTAGTTTCATTAAATTTATACTATCTTTCGTCTGGAGGTTGTTGCTCTCCTATAGAAAGTTGTCTTCATAATTTTTTTAACTTTACCTTGGCCAAGTGGAGAAGTTTTTTGAGAGAGCAATTTTTTTGGAGATATCGGCTCTATTTGGGTTTGGGCTAACTTGTTGCTGAGTGGGACTAAGTTAGCCCGAACTAGAGCTAGTTGGGTCGATTAGAACTTGGCCGCACTAAACTGGAGCTGACCGAGATGATTGGGATCTGGATGTGCCGAATGGGACTTGCTCGGGCCAACTAAAACCTGGCCTTGTAGAGTCGACTAGAACCTGGTTGGGTCGAATTGAAGTTGATGAAACCAAATGAGATCTGGTCGGATCATCTTGGACCTGCTCCGACTGAAATGGAGCTGATCGGACTGACTGGGACTTGGTCGGGCCAAACTTCATCATCAATTATTCTCCGTTTCCTACTCAACTTATTGTTTGTGGTATGATTCCTAATTCATTTGTGAATCAGACCAAAGGAATAATATAAATAAAAAAAGAAAGAGAGAAATAACGAGAATAAACATTCCTCCATCATGATCAATCGTGTCTTATTCATAAAAAAAGTTTTTCCTATTTATAGAGGAGAGGGTCCAATGATGATATTACATTTTCCCCCTATTTGGAAGGGATTTGTGCTAGGGTTTTTTTTTGTTATTTTACATGTATGGATTATCATCTAGCTCAGCTGACCAAATTGAATTAGACTTAACTTGCCTGAAGAGAACCTGGTCGGCCAACCAAAACTTATTATGGCCGAGCAGATCCTGGTCGAGGTCGAGTGGAACCAGACCGAGCCAATTGAAACCTGACTAGGTCGAGTGGAACCTGGTCGTGTAGAATCAAGTTGATTGGAACTTGACATGACCGACTGGAAACTAGTCGAGTAGGCTAGAACCTGGCCGNTATATATATATATATATATATATATATATATGCCAGCTTGCCTACACATATGCACGAGGAGTATTTAACTTTTTTAGAATAGGGTTATCTTTCATGTGATGAGAGATTTGGGTAGTATAAATGCAAAATTAAAAGTATATGATTTAGATACGTAAATAGATAAGAATTGGTTGTTATATGGATAAGTGCCCTTATTATTAATGTCCGCCAAAAAATATCCTCTCTTGTCCTTGGTATGTTCCTAAACAAAATTTTATCATCTACTACAGAATTTAATACATGATACGGATCTCGGAACGAATTTTTTGACAAAAAAAAAGTTTAAACTTTGATTAAAAGTTATTCAAAAGTCTAATTTCAGCAAACTTAGAATCAAACTAACCAGTTTGACACGACAGACCCAACGGTACCAAAATTTGTCATATCCAAGCCCAATCAAGTTGCTAAACAGCTTTTAGAAGATCTCTGAACATAATTGAAAGATTAGACGAATTTCAAATCCGATAAGTTTATAATCAAATCAAGTGTCTCGACAAGACGAATCCAATGAGTCCAAAGTTGCTCAATTTTGGCATCATTAAGTCACTAAAATATTCATCAAACGTTGTCATATCTAAATGATCTTTTTGGGCTATATGATGAAGAGTGGTATGGATTCTTTTCTTATTTTCAATTTGGTTCATGAGATATGGACCTCGAGCTTCAAGACTGAAGAAGGCTAAATTTTAAAAAAGGAACCAAAATTCAGCTTCATTTTTGCACAGGCAGCTCCTGCTACCATAGCCGCCAAACACTCCCAATCACAAACGACCACCACTTGTTGGTCGTCGTCGATCACCATCGGTCACCGCCCACTTCTTGCAACAAACCACTGTGTGGAGCAACTCACGAAGTAACACATCATCTTGAACATCATGTCGCCCTCGAAGACGGTGCATTGAAGGTCTGAATATTGCTCCTCCTTGCAACCTCTCTCTACTGTGATGCAATAAGTCGTTCCGTGCACCCACGTGACAACTTGAGACGTTGTGTATCATTTCACGTTTACGGGACAATGATTTCTACTTATAATCACCAACTCATAGTGAAATATTTCAATTGAGCAAGCATCCGTTATTTTTTCCCATTTCGGGTTCTTCAGATAAAATCTTTTGGTATTTTCTGCCCGTAATTTCTACTACCTGAGTATGTGTTGGGTTCTTATGCAACGCTANGGGAGTATTTAACTTTTTTAAAATAGGGTTATCTTTCATGTGATGAGAGGTTTGGGGAGTATAAATGCAAAATTAAAAGTATATGATTTAGATACGTAAATAGATAAGAATTGATTGTTATATGGATAAGTGCCCTTATTATTAATGTCCGCCAAAAAATATCCTCTCTCGCCCATGGTATGTTTCCAAAAAATTTCTATCATCTAGTGCAAATTTTAATGTATGATACGGATCTCGAAATAATTTTTTTAACAAAAAAGTTTAAACTTTGATTAAAAATTATTCAAAAGTCTCATTTCAGCAAACTTAGAATCAAACTGGCCGGTTTGACGGGACAGACCAAAAGGTACCAAAATTTGTTCAATCTGAGTCAAAGCAAGTTGCAAAACCGCTTTTGGAAGATCTCTGAACATAATTGAAAGATTAGACGAATTTCAAATCCGATAAGTTTATAATCAAATCAAGTGTCTC
The DNA here is from genome assembly GCA_002079205.1 of Phalaenopsis hybrid cultivar. Lineage (NCBI taxonomy): Eukaryota > Viridiplantae > Streptophyta > Magnoliopsida > Asparagales > Orchidaceae > Phalaenopsis > Phalaenopsis hybrid cultivar. The sequence goes on from JXCR01146445.1 coordinate 200,094, forward strand.
GACAAGACGAATCCAATGAGCCCAAAGTTGCTCAATTTTGACATCATTAAGTCACTAAAATATCTATCAAATGTTGTCATATCTAAATGATCTTTTTGGGCTATATGATGAAGAGTGGTATGGATTCTTTCCTTATCTGCAATTTGGTTCATGAGATATGGACCTCGAGCTTCAAGACTGAAGAAGGCTAAATTTTAAAAAAGGAACCAAAATTCAACTTCATTTTTGCACAGGCAGCTCCTGCTACCATAGCCGCCAAACACTTCCAATCACAAACGACCACCACTTGTTGGTCGTCGTCGATCACCATCGGTCGCCGCCCACTTCTTGCAACAAACCACTGTGCGGAGCAACTTACGAAGTAACACATCATCTTGAACATCATGTCGCCCTCGAAGACAGTGCATTGAAGGTCTGGATATTGCTCCTCCTTGCAACCTCTCTCTACTGTGATGCAATAAGTCGTTCCGTGCACCCACGTTGCAACTTGAGACGTTGTGTATCATTCCACGTCTATGGGACAATGATTTCTACTTATAATCACCAACTCATAGTGAAATATTTCAACTGAGCAAGCATCCGTTATTTTTTCCCATTTCGGGTTCTTCACATAAAATCTTTTGGTATTTTCTGCCCGTAATTTCTACTACCTGAGTATGTGTTGGGTTCTTATGCAACGCTATACATCATACTTATTTTCAACATAAATTTATAAATACATTATGTATTTTAATAATATCCACATATTTTCAAAATAAATAAACATACACATTAGAGGCTACTTTAATGACATATTAATTTATTTTTATTCAACTTTAAAAAATATGAATAATAATTACAAATAAATAAAATCCAATTTCACTTGTATANTGTTATAAATCATATTTATTTTCAACATAAATTTATAAATACATTATGTATTTTAATAATATCCACATATTTTCAAAATAAATAAATATACACATTAGAGGCTACTTTAATGACATTGATTTATTTTTATTCAACTTTAAAAAATATGAATAATAATTACAAATAAATAAAATCCAATTTCACTTGTATAACGAATACTTATTTTTTTCATTTTTTTGTTTGCATAACATATTTTTAAAGGCTATAATTATGAATTAATACAATAGAGTTACACTTAACCAAATGTTTAATAACTGGCATAATCATTATGGTTAAAATCGGACCATAAAAGAATATAATCATGCATGATATTTTATATTACATATTTGTCACGAGCAACCAAAAATCGACAATCATTTAACAAAATTTTAATCACACAGCGCGTGCACTTGTGACATAGTGATTGAAATTGTAATGTTTATTTGTGAGATTACAGATTTAAATGACACATTGCCCTTAAAAAGTTTAATCTCTTGGTTCTTATCATATCTATATGCCAACGCCAAGCAGGCATTGAGACATTAAATAAGACAAAAAAAAAAAAAAATCATATTCTCAAAAGATAATTACAAAACAAAATTGTTGAATCTACGAGATTCACATAATTTGTGCATTACACTTGTTCTACTTACTTTTTATATTATTGTTACACCATCAATAAACTCTAGTCATAAGACAAGAATCAAGGATCTCGAGATAATTTTTTTTAGTAAAAAAATATTTAAACATTTATTAAAAGCCATCCGGAAATCTGATTTCAACAAACTTATAGTCAAGTTGATGGTTTGATGAGACGAACCCAATAATACCCAAATTGGTTTAATTTGAGTCAAATCATGCTCATATCAAGCCATTAAACTATTTTTGAAAGCTTTTCATATGTACTTGAATGGTCAAATGGATGTTGAATCTGACGAGTTTATAATCGAATCGAGCGGCTCAGCGAGATAAATCCAATTAGTCTAAAATCACTCAATTCTGACATTATTAAGGCACTTGAATGTCCATAAAATATCGTATGATCAAGGGAATCTCACNGTCGAATCGAGCGGCTCAGCGAGATAAATCCAATGAGCCTAAATCACTCAATTCTGACATTATTAAGGCACTTGAATGTCCATAAAATATCGTATGATCAAGGGAATCTCACTGAATCGTCCGATCAAAGTGGTACATATTCATTCATCAATTGCAACCGAGACTTTAAAAATAGAGCCCGATCCCTTTCATAAGAGGAGAAGAAGGGTTTGAAGCCAAAAGAAGACTAAAGCTTAGAGAAGGAATTGAAGTCCAGCATCACTCCGCTGCCGACCGCCGNGGTCTGATCAAAGTGGTACATATTCATTCATCAATTGCAACCGAGACTTTTAAAATAGAGCCCGATCCCTTTCATAAGAGGAGAAGAAGAGTTTGAAGCCAAAAGAAGACTAAAGCTTAGAGAAGGAATTGAAGTCCAGCATCACTCCGCTGCCGACCGCCGTTGACAACCAATCACCACCCGTCACGGATCACCAGTCGCCGCCCTTTTTCTTACGATAAGTTCATGCACACACAGACATTAAGGCTCGGAAGTTTGTGTAATACTTTCCAACCTATGGGATAAGGGATTGTACTTGCTCTAATTATAGTGGATCTCTTCAATTGGGTAAAGTTTCGTGATTTTTCTTTTACGGGTTTCCACGTATGAACTTCTGGTATCTATTGGATGTTTTCTTTCATCCGAGTGTGTGTGAATTCTTATACAACTCTAAGAAAATAATCTATTATTCTACAACCGTAAATTTTCTAGCGCACATTAGTTTGATGTCTTCTCTGGGAATTAAGCCTTCCCATGACAAAAGCACTTGTGAAACTTGTTTCATGGCCACAAGACGCGACACTCGTAACAACGAAACTTCTCGCTTCAACACCCATTATTCCAAAAGGCAGTCATGGAGCTAAGTGCATGATCCCCGATACTGCTTATATGCAACAGTATAACAATGTATGAGTTATATTTTCATTTACATTTCCTTACTTTACAATAGTACAAACAACTTGATCCTGAAGAAAATAAGAATTTAACTCTTTAATTTATTTATATATTGAGATACTATGCAATTATAAATATCGTTATCAAGTAATATAAGACTTTTTTATTAAGACCCGAATTCGAACCCATAGGGAAAAATAGCATTATGCACTTTCAAACAACAAATTTCTATTTCAAAAAGACAATTACTTAAACTATTGATAATTTAATAGTAATTAAATTTCAAATCTTTTTTGTATTTTTGATATTTTGACAAAACAGTAATAACTTCTAAATAACTTGAGTTTATGTAAAAGAAAAACACATAATATGAAAATATTTTTCTCTTTTTCATGAATCAGTAATAAGTATAAGAATTCTGTTGTGGAAGTATGCAAATTGTGTTGTGTCAAATGATGAATCAGTAATAAGTATAGGAATTCTGTTGTGGAAGTATGCAAATTGTGTTGTGTCAAATAGAGCAATAATATTCTTTACCCTTACTAGAGTTGCTATAAAGAACATTAGCTAATTTAAAGTTTGAGTAATAATATTATTTACCCTTACTAGAGATGCTATAAAGAACATTGGTTAATTTAAAATTTGAATAGTTCTGAAGATCGGGTAGGCATAAAAGATATCAGCTCTGACTCCAGAGTTCCCTCGATTCCCTTGACCTGGGAGCTAACATCTCGTATCAGGACATAAAACAATAAACCAAGTTAGAGGCTTTAACCTGTCACATTAAAGTCCTCTAACTATACACCCTTCAAATTTTATTTCCCTATTTGTTTGCACTGAATCATATGAATTACATTCTCATTCATACAACATCATGTGATTTTTTTGAATTGTTAACTGAGGCAATACCAGCCCGGTTCTTACATGTTCTCACAACAAATTTTAACATCTGGATAGACACAATTAAGAAGTAAATGAAGTGCATGGAATTAAATCATCACAATTTCTCCTAACATTAAAGATGAATACTCTCCACAACTTCCATCCAAACTTTAATTACTTATCATTTTAAGGAGTAAGATAAATAAAACTACTCAGAATTCATGGAAAAAACAAAACACACTTTAGTTTAAAAGTAAAAATCATTGTCAAACTAACAAGAAGTTTCGATTAAAAACAAAAGTAGTTTAAAAACAAAGATAATAACTTATCTCAAATCATCCACCAAACTCTTGAAGTTCCTTTGAATCTCTTCTCTTTTACAACACTTTAAACTCTCAAAATAAAACTAAAAACAAAAAGGAAAAAAAGTAAATTTTGTGGTGCCTGAATCTTACTCTCTCAATAAAACTAAAAATAAAAATAAAAAAAAAAAATAAATTTGTGGTGTCTGAATCTCCCCACAAGATTCTCCACAATCTTCTCAGGACTCAACACTCTCTCCCTCTTCAAGCACCCATCTCAAATGTCTCAACTTCCTTCTTTTATAAATTTCCCAAGAGGTGCCTTGGAAATTCTTCAAAATGTGTCCAAATTCGATGTATTCTCCAAGTGATGCCTTCTTTCATAAGTCTTTTTAATAATATTTTCATTCTTGGTAATCATAACCACCAACTTTAGCCAATAGGTGCCTCAAATATCTCTTTAAAATTCGGTCAAATGAAGAAAACCACCAAATAACTGCCTCTGACACTTATGCACGACCTTCTCTATTTCACCGGCGCTTAAGCACCAGATCTGGCGCTTAGGCGCGAAAACACTTTTGCACAAATNTAAGTCTTTTTAATAATATTTTCATTCTTAGTAATCATAACCACCAACTTTAGCCAATAGGTGCCTCAAATATCTCTTTACAATTCGGTCAAATGAAGAAAACCACCAAATAACTGCCTCTGACACTTATGCGCGACCTTCTCTATTTCACCGGCGCTTAAGCACCAGATCTGGCGCTTAGGCGCGAAAACACTTTTGCACAAATTTCACATTTTTGCTCCAAATTTGATCATTTTTCACTTCTTTTAGCATTTTTCACCTTTTTACTTGTACCTGAAAGAAAAACACACAAATACCTTCCATTAAAGCGCAATATCTCAAAAATAGGTATAAAAATGTATCTAAAAACACTATATATTTTTGTTTTATCATTGCACTAGACCTCTGTATCCTCCCACTCTGGAAACATCACCCCATTGACGAAGGTGCATCTANTATTGAGGAGGAGCTTCATCAAGTTGAAGAAGTGTTACCGAAATTTATCCACTCCTATGAGGGAGTAGATTCCATCCTTTGATGGATACCGATGGATATGAAAGTATTCAGAGAATCTCTGTCACATTACCACCACTTCATGGACATGGTGATGAGAGAAAGAAGTTCACTCCTATCACCCGAGTTAATGTAGTTTTCAAAAGTCTAGCTACTAAAGAAAAAATGTTCAGTTAGCAAGTTACTTAAACGATTAAGAGATTCAATCTCCCCTCGCATGAAGAAGGAAAATTTGAAGGATGTCAAATTTGTCAGACAGTCCAATAAGACAACTGGAGTGCCTCTACTCACATCCCCATTTGGTTCCATTTAGGGAATAGAGTTGATACCATAGTGATTACTACTAACTATACCGCCACCAGGACCGCAGACCGTCGACCGGTTAAGTTGAGACTGGGTCTGAAAATCTTACCCATCACCCATTATGGAGATATTTCTACAATCCCAAAGGCAAAGACAAGACGATTACCTGACACTATAGCAGTTCTACACCACGGGGAACATACTTTCCCTTGATATACTCATGTTTCTACTAAGGCACTCCGTCTTGAGACATCATCGTTGAAAAAGAAAAAGGTATGAGTACCCAAGGTCGATGCACCGATACAATCCAGTGAGCCCGCGGGACAAGAACAGGAAATGAAACCAGGGTCTGAAATATCTGACATCGTCATAACAATAGCCAGCGAGATGGAGGAATAAGTAGAGGATGTCCATCAAGGTCCTCCAAATCCTAAAGCGATCAAGGAATCAATAATTGAAGAGAAAGTTGAGAAACTCAGGATTGACATTTCCGAGTTAGCTCGAGAGCATGGAGTTTCCATCGATAGTAATGATGAAGATTTTGATTCCAATGATTAATAGGAAGAATATTTTATGGATGTCCATGTAATTGAAACAAGAGCCGCCACATCTGTGCTCGAGGCTCAACCTCACATCAATGAGAACGCCATAGATGAGCTGCATAGGGTTGTCCTCCTAAGGGATGAGCAAGTTAGTCTACTGGAGAAAAGAATAGAAGAGATACCGCTATGGCCACCATTCAGGGGCAATCACAAGCATCGCAATTGGCTTCTCCAGAGTCAATCAGCCAGAAATCATACACATCACAGATGAAAGAAGAGAGGTTGCTTCAGCAAATAGAGACAAGCAACACAGAAAGGATTCTCCATCAAGTGCTATACCAGAAAAGGAATTTGTATGAGTATCTTTTGAATGGTTATGAGATTTTCATGTGGTTTTTTTTGTATGAGTATCCCAAGAGTTAAACGCTCTAGAGTTCTCCATAATGTTTACCACAATGAAGTTCTCTCAATATTTTATTTTGCTTTCTATTTTCATTTGCCCGTATTTTTTCTTCTCCAAGTTTCTTAATATCTTAAAGTCATTCATGTGATCTAAGAGAATAAGTTATTTAGAGAATAGGGCAATAAAATAGATAAACAGAGTGGCAACTCCTATCAATAATGACACCACCCAACTAACGGCAGTGGGCGACACGATCGCGGAGAATTGGCGGTAACGGCGATGTTCTAGCGGTGAAAAAGTCAAAGGGGGAGTGTAAATAAATAGGGAGATAAGCTTTGATGGGCGTAGAATTGATGATTCTATGGTGACAGGCTATAACCTTTATCAAATTGGTCTTTAGTTCGGAACCTTAAATCTGCTCGGTCCTAATAGAGAGGGAATAGTGGGTAATCTAGAAGTGAGAGGCTAGAATCTACTCACCACAACCATATTAATCAAGAACTTAATTTTAGATTAGACAATGTTCTTTATGCACTCATGAGAGTGCAAAAAATAGGCATGCTTTTATTTTTCATAAAACCTCATTTTTATCTTTAAGCATTTGATTCCTACACTGATTACAATCTCTTTCCAAGGGGAAAAACTTTTTATTATAATTGTACTCCTTTACACACTATAGTTTAGAAAATTTGCATTTACTTTTAGATTTAATTAGAATTAGAAAACTTTAGTGTAAAACCTTTTACACAAAGCTTAATATTATTCTCCTACAAATTTTATTTAAAGTTTGAGTAGAAATATCTCTAAGCTGACATAGAAATTCAATTATTCCCCGTGGGTTTGATATTGGGGTTTTTAAGGAATATTTTATATTACTTGATGATATGTATACTTGTGTAGTGCCCTTAATATATAAAGCAATAATCAATTTTATAACATACTTATTTTTCACACTAGTTATTGAATATAAATTGGTTCAAGTTTTTTGCCANAGAACCTTAAATCTGCTCGGTCCTAATAGAGAGGGCATAGTGGGTAATCTAGAAGTGAGAGGCTAGAATATACTCACCACAATCATATTAATCAAGAACTTAACTTTAGATTAGACAATGTTCTTTATGCACTCATGAGAGTGTAAAAAATAGGCATGCTTTTATTTTTCATAAAACCTCATTTTTATCTTTAAGCATTTGATTCCTACACTGATTACAATCTCTTTGCAATGGGAAAATTTTTTATTATAATTGTACTCCTTTACACACTATAGTTTAGAAAATTTGCATTTACTTTTAAATTTAATTAGAATTAGAAAACTTTAGTTTAAAACCTTTTACACAAAGCTTAATATTATTCTCCTACAAATTTTATTTAAAGTTTGAGTAGAAATATTTCTAAGCTGACATAGAAATTCAATTATTCCCCGTGGGTTCGATATTGGGGTTTCTAAGGAATATTTTATATTACTAATATTTTATATTACTTGAAATGATACGTATACTTGTGTAGTACCCTTAATATATAAAGCAATAATCAATGTTATAACATACTTATTTTTCACACTAGTTATTGAATATAAATTGGTTCAAGTTTTTGGTCATCTTTCAGAACTTAAATAATTATGTAATTGCAGGTCACGTCAATGGTGTTCCTCCAAACTGATTATTTTGTACCATTTGAATTATGTCAGGTTTTAGCTCAAATGAGTTAGCCACCACTACAGCAGAGATTTGTATGCTCAAATGAATTTCATCTACTATATGGTTTGCATAGTCCCTTAAAGGTCTTTGATGATGTTCATTTTCAACAGTTTGATTATTAATATTATTATGTAATGTGTTTGTCATTTCATGTAAATTGTGAAGTTCTTTTCATTTTCTAATTTTTCTTATAATTCGTTCTAACTCAGAATCATAAGATACTAAACCTTCAAATTCTAAACTACGCATACAAAAGTAAAAGTTTAGAATTTAAAATAAAATTAAATTAAATTAAACAAAAGTTTTAAAAAAAATTCTCTTCTATTTCATTTTTTTTCTTTCTTTTTTTTTAATAAAAATAATTTTAACCCAACAACAAGCAATTATTTATTTGAAAAATACCACGACTTTCTTAAAATAAATAAAAATTTAAATAAAAAATTTTCAACTCAAAAATTTTGTTGCTTCCTTTTTTCCTTCCCCAGCAACGGCGCCAAAAACTTGACCCGACCAACAATTACACAGTTATTTTAATTCCAAAAAGATGGCTAAAAATTTGACACAATATATTTTAGCGACTAGCGTGCATAATATATATGTTATAGAAATTAAAAATTGATTAATAATATATACACTAGGGACATTACATAAGTATATGTATCGTTTCAAGTAATATAGCAAGGAAGGTGAAGCTCTTTTTATGGACTTAGTAAAACTTTGCTTTAACTCTAGACAATTATCTAAGAAATATGGTAGCAAGTGTATGTGTAAAAAAAGTTACTAATTTCTTACTAATTAAATTTCAATGCTTATGTAGCATTTCTAAACTAGTTTTACGTAGAAAAGTTCAAATTATGTAAAAATTATTTTCCCTTGCAAAGAGATCATAATCAGTGTAGGAATCAAATGTGTAATGGTTTAAATGTTGTTTTGTGCCAAATTAAACCAAAGTTATTCTTAACCCTTTTCTGAGTGCATAATGAATGTTGGCTAACTGATACGCCTAAAAAAGGTTCAATTTTGCATATGCTTTTAATGCTTATATTCGCTGATTGTCAATGATATTGCACTTTAAAGGAATGTATTTTGGTAAAAGAAATAAAGTTTTGGATAAAAATAAGTAAAAACGGTGCAATTTGTAGCAAAAACAAGTAAAAAAGAAAATTTTATCTATCTGTTAGGAACCCAACACAACTGAAATGGGGCAAAACAGAGCTAAAACAGAGCCAAACAAAGCAAAATGGTGGAGTTGCACAAGGTGGGCGCCAACGACACCAGAGTGCAGAGTGCGACGTGAAATTGGCACCGACGGTGCCCAAAACAACACCGATAATGCCCGAGACAGTTTGGACGTAATGTTTGGCAAAATTCTAGAAGATTTAATGTATTTGGACGCTTTTTGGAATGTTTCTTGAGGCATCTCTTGGGAAATTCATCCCTACACTATAATAGANGAAACGCCCTCCATAGAGCCGAGTGTCTCCCCTTTGTTGTGAGCCTTAGCACAAGTCCTGATGGGTCGGAGTCCCTC
>JXCR01146446.1:7787-52854 GCA_002079205.1 Phalaenopsis hybrid cultivar
TTATATATATATATATATATATATATATATATATATATATATATATATATATAAATTAAAATATCCTTCCGAAGCGGGCAAATAGATTTGAAGGCTTTATTTGGGCAAATAGATTTGAAGGCATTCAAGATTTCCTGCTCATCAGGAGGATAAACCAAACTAAGATTATTAATAAAATCATACTCATTATCAAAATAAGTGGGATCAACATGGCATAGTGTGAGAAGAATTATGAAAGAGTTCAGTGAAAAAGCAAATAGCACTATCACCAATCTCATTCATATTAGTAAGAATGCTCCCATCAGCTTTTTTAATTTTTAAAATGCTATTGATATTTCTTCTATGCTTAAGAGTTGTATGAAAATATTTAGTAATTTTGTCCCCTGCGACAAAGGAAGAATCATTAGCCTTCTGTTTTAGCAAATTTTCCTCTAATGCAATAGCATCCAAAAGATTTATATGAGCTGGAGCAACATTGTCCATCAAATGAGGGGAAAAATCAAGTTGAGATTCCAAGGAATCAACAATATTCTGAGCATCCTTCACTTTTTTTATAAACATTACCAAAGATTTGGTAATTCAATTTAATGAGATGAGCAGCCACTTTCTTATGTAATTGCAACAAAACAAACCAAGGAGCTCCAGCACCATCATAATTCCATTTTTGTGTCAACACTTCAAGAAAAGTAGCATGTGAAGTCTAAACATTAAGAAATTTGAATCAAGAAATGGCCGGCTTGACAATGAAAGCCAATGTGAGCAATATAGGATTATGGTCAGAAGTAACATGACTCAAATATTGCACCTTCACAATAGGAAAGTAACTTATAAAAGTTGAATTAGCCAAGAAGAAATCCAATCTATGATAAAGAAATCCTTTCCTCCAAGTGTAAAGAGAACCAGTATAGCCCAAGTCAAAAAAACCTGCATTAGACACAGAGTTAGAAAAATGGTTAATAAGAGCAGGCTTTACTCTGCCACAACCTTTTCTTTCCATCGACTTCATGATCATATTGAAATCTCCACCAACAAACCAATTATCATTAATGATACTTCCCATAGACTCAAGTTTCTGCCAAAGCAAGATTTTTTCATATAATATAGAGCTAGAGTAACAAAGGTGCCCCACCCCTGAAAACCATCAAAATAAATTTGAGTTAGAATGTATTTATTCTCATCTTCAACAATAGAAAGGTTAACAGTGGGCTTCCAGATTGTTAACGTTGTAGTAAGATCGATAGCCTTTGAATTTATTAAGTATTCTGTTTTTATTCACATGAACCAAAGGCTCCAAAATAACAAAAATGAGTAATTTATGAACCCTACATAAGTTTTTAAGTCTATTATAAGGGAGTTAGAGTCTGCCACTCCCCTAATATTCCAAACCATAATATTAATCATGATATCATGAGCCAACTCTTCTAGAAGATCTAGTAGGGTTGACCAACTGTTCTCCATCTGAGTGATAAACACCTTCATGTATAATGTTGTTAGCGTTGAGCCTAGCTAACTCAACGTTACGTTTTGCCTTTTTATGTGAGTGCTTTTGCACTTGCCATTCATTTTCCAAAGTTGATGTGGCATTGTCAAGAGTAATATTAATATCAGAATGTGTTCCAACAATAGGAGAATGAACTGTGATACTAAGAAGAGTAGAGGGTTCATTGTCATTAATGTTACCTGTAAGAGAAGAGTGCTTATTGACATTATAATCTTCCACATGCTCCTCATTGGTCATTTCTTCATCAGGACCCACAAGAGGAGAGTGTCCAAAAGGAATATTATCATTACGATTGTCAGAATTTTCAGTTAACTCCACATTGCCAGAAATCTGCAAACGTTTAGGTGTAACATTAATACCCAAACGTAAGTCTTCAGCTCCTTGAAGCCCACCTTTGATGTTTAATTGTGAAAGTAAGGCCTCATTACAAGTATTAACTGCTCCTGTAACCAATGCTACAAGCTAGAAGTAGCATTAGTAACAATATTTACAACTAAATCAGTCTTATTTTCAGCACCAGTAGGATCGTCATGCGGTTCAACAATTAAGTTGTTAACAGGATTACTAGATTGCCTTACATTATGGGTATTTTTTAGTTGAGGATTCAGACGAAAGCATGAGGTAGTTTGATGCCCAAACATAGAACAATGAGTGTAGTAAGGAGAATGTCTTTCAATTTCAATAAGCTGCCAATAACCTTGATGTTGCGAGCCTATCCAAATTTCATTACAGAAAGCTTGAGTAATATCTCGTTCAACCAATATGAGTGCTTCAGAAGGCCTTGATAAAGTGAAAGTAGCATGATCCATTTTTAAAAGTTTCCCATACGAAGCAGCAAGTGAAAAGTACTTCATGGTTAAAAAGATGTAGTTTAAGCTCTGGAAAATGAATCCATACCAGAATAATAGGCAATTCAGCTTTAGGATCAAAATGAATAGACCATTTTCAAAATTTCATCAAACTATTTTCCACCCACATAAACCTTTTGGAAAAGAGGCGAGTGTAATCCTCGTCATTAGCTAATTGAATGAAAATATGTCTACCATCAATGATACCAACCTTCCACCAGCCTTTTAATTTTAACATTTCAAACTCCCTCCATATGAACTCAACCTTAGGAATGTCATAAGTAAATTTTCCAACTAGGGCAAGGCGACAAAAATAGGCAAGCACAAAAGTTTCATCCTCAGAGACATAAAGTGCAAGTTTACCGTTTTTTCCCCTAATTTTTTGATAAAAGTGAAATCTCCACCAACATTAAGGGTTACATGAAAAATTTGTGGAAAAAATTTTGAGGAAGGTGCAGACGAAGCTCCTCCCTGATCTAACATGGCATCAACAAAATTCAAGAAACCGGCGGCATGATCGAAACAAGAAACACAACAAAACATTAAAATGCTCGGTGAAAGGGAAAAGACGAAATCAAAAATCTCAAGAGATGTTGGAAAGATCTCACCAGCCGAAAGAAGAAGATCCATCCTCATACGCTGAAGATCGCCCAAGTATCGCCGCAAACCCTAGCAAAGCTCCCTTCTCCATCTGTGATCTATCATATTATATATATATATATATTTATATATATATATATATATATATATATATATATATATATATATATATATATNTAAAGTATATTTACATTGATTTTATGTGCTTATAACTACTCAACTAGAAAGTAAAAACCTTACAAAATTATCAGTTGCAGCCGCAGTCTCAACCGGAGCATACCCCACCGAAGGCAGCCGCTTGAACATCACTTCTACCTCTGTCCTAACCTTGTCTACTTTGTTCATCTCAGTAAACAGCAGAGAAACCAAAGCTTCTTCCTGAACAGCAACTAACTCCGCCTTAAGGGACATCAATTCCTCTTGAAAAAAATGTTTTGCGAGTCCGGACCATGGCTAACTCCTCTAACCACCGTAGTTGTGCGTCATGGAGGTGGTCGCGTTCCTATAGTAATCTAGCCTAAGCCTCATGAAGATGAAGCTCGATCAAACCAGGCGGTTCGAAAACAATAGTCGTTCTCACAAGGCTCGTTGATTCATCTCCAAGTGACCCTCTAAGATGCCCGAGATCCTTGGTAGATCCATAATCCATCGCAACAATAGCTTTAGGAGCACCTCACTCAACAGGAGGTGGAGTCTTGGTACCCTCACCAGAAGACGGACCCATCATTTGGTCCAAATCAAAAGTAGTAAATGGGAACATTTATCCTCCGATTTACTTCTCTGCCGGAAAGGGTTGAGAAGTGAGTTCAGAGGCACTAGTCACTAAAAGGTCGAGAGCAACTCCTTGCTTACATGTTGCCCACACTTTAGGAGAAAATAGTTCAAAAATAGGTTCTTGGCCATGTCCCTCTCTCAACTATGGAAATATTGAGAGAGGAGAAGTTTGGCTCTCATAATCATTGTCCGGACAGTTTCTTCCCATCATGTGATGTTTTTTCACAGGGAAACCCCCTCCAGCATCAGAAAATCCTAGATTAAGTGATCATTGCTTACATTTGAAGATTCCACCTCAACCACTAGCTCAGGCAAGGCCCGTTTCTCGGGATATTCAACCTTAGAAATGGAACTCTCCCTTTTCTTCATTGCTTATATCACAAATGCAAGAGCTTTCTCATTAACAAATTTTGAATGTTGTCCATCCTCCATACTCTACACCACTAAGAGAATGGAAGTTGAATCTGATGGAGCGCTGGGAAGATAAGTCCCTATGTCTCATTTATAATGGCTTTGGCATGGAAATCAAGAAATATTCAATCATTGCACATTTAATAGTCATGAATACGAAGAACTAGTTTCAAAAATTTAGATCACTTGTCCCTAACACAGCTGCCACTATCAAGTAGCAAGATAACGGAAAACTTTAAAATGTACATAAAACATGTGTTAGCATGGATCTTAAAAATATCTAGCAGTCGACGACAAAGATGATGTGGCATCGTGGAGCCCTTCAAAGACCATCCAACGTGCCTAGCTAACCGGCTCTCACATAGCAGAAGGAAAACACTTTGAAGACAAATAATTAGGACATCAACTCCTAAAGAGTACTGAGACCAAATGGACAAAAAAAATTGTCAGTTCCAAAATAGTACGACTCCCAGCATGTCGTCGTCTGGCTTAACAGCTGTTTAGTCTAGATGACGCCCGCCTTAACAGCCGCCCAATCTAGAAGCCGCCTAGCCAAGTAGTCATTCGGCTTAACTACCACACAATCCATTGGCCGCCAGACTTCTCTCGGTCGGATATCTGTGGGACCCACAAGCCATAATTATATATAGACTGAAATATTTCCGCCGTACCTATTTACTCTAAGGGTACAACGTATACGATTACCTATTCTTTTAAATAGAAGGGCCATTTTATGAATAAAAGAAAAGCAAATTTAAGATTCAATATTGCTATATTTCTCTCTCTCTCAGTCCCTTAGAACTCTACTCTTTGGGCGTCTCAGGAGTCAATTTTGGATTTAACACATACCGAAAAGCTTTTTTAGTATTTATGTATCTAACAAATAAATTTCAATTGTTATATTTATTGTATATTTTACCTATGCATGAAAAGCTGTATTTAACTTTTTAAATGAAGGGTTTTCTGATTGTATAAGTGTTAAAAGTAAAGTTTAGACGTTAGATATGTAGAGACGACATAGCCGTATTTCACATTTTAATTTTTGATCCATTTTTCTTCAAGCGGGAAACATGCACACAGACGTTTGCCATTTAAAACACATAAACCATTAATAGCACTTTATTAATTAGCAGGAGCCATAACACAATACATAATAAAAGACATGACCAACGATTATTTTCTCAGCAAATTAAATAAACATACACAAGCTTACAACTTGAACAACAAATACAGTACTGGCGCATTAGTAATAAATCAGAAGAAAGGCTTCTTCTCTCAGAGAATCGCTTCAAGCACTCCATTCTACCTCAGAACCCTCCTTTTAATTCACCCTGCGGCGTTCATCAAAAATCTTAAAGTCAGTCATCAAATACAAAAGAAAAGTAACTTTATAAAATTTATGATAGATTGATAAAAAAAACATTTTAAAATATTATATTTTAGCATTGCCATGCCACAAGTATGCATACATATCACCTAAAATTTTTATATTTACCTATCTAACTTCTAAACTTTCATAATTACAAATATAATATGAAAAAATTACACTTTATCAATTTTAAATGACAAATTTATCCTTTCATGTCCATTAGTAAAATGTTATGTACACAAAAAAAAACAGCAACTGCTAATTTCTTGAAAGAGAAGGAAAGATGCTCACTTAGCGCAGTCCATGGAAGTGCTGATCTTATACGGGATATTCACGCCGCACTTCTTCGGGAGAGCTTCGGCAAGCTTTATGTTAATGTCGGTTGCACTGGACGCCNAAGGCTTCTGCTCTCAGAGAATCGCTTCGAACACTTCATTCTACCTCAGAACCCTCCTCTTTTAATTCACCNCTTCTGCTCTCAGAGAATCGCTTCGAACACTTCATTCTACCTCAGAACCCTCCTCTTTTAATTCACCCTGCGGCGTTCATCAAAAATCTTAAAGTCAGTCATTCAAATATAAAAGAAAAGTAACTTTATAAAATTTATGATAGTTTGATAAGAAAACATTTTAAAATGTTATATTTTAGCATTGCCATGCCACAAGTATGCATACATATCACCTAAAACTTTTATATTTACCTATCTCACTCCTAAACTTTCATAATTACAAATATAATATGAAAAAATAACACTTTATCAATTTTAAATGACAAATTTATCCTTTCATATCCATAAGTAAAATGTTATGTACACAAAAAACAGCGACTACTAATTTCTTGAAAGAGAAGGAAGGATGCTCACTTAGCGCAGTCCATGGAAGTACTGATCTTATATGGGATATTCACGCCGCACTTCTTCGGGAGAGCTTCGGCAAGCTTTATGTTAATGTCGGTTGCACTGGACGCCGCCATCTTCAAGCACCGGCAAACGGTTTGGCGGTCGGCCCTCACCTTCGCTTCAGCATTCAAACTACTAATCCCATTACAGCACAATGCCGACGGAGCCGAGCTGCCGCCCGACTGAAGGTAGTCGACGCACGGCATCAGTTGCTGGTACACTTCCGAGCATGACAGCGCCGCCTTGCTTGAAGGTAGCGCCACCACCGCTGCAACCAGTACCGCCGCCACAAGAGCTGTGGTAGTCGGACGAGATATCATGGTTGAGAGGTGAGAGTAGAGCTAAAGTAGCTGGGAGAGGAGTTGATGGAGAAGATATGGTAAAGCTTGGTGGTGTGCTAGTCGTATATATAGGGCAATGGGTGTAGTGGGGGTGTGGAAAAAATATTAGATGGGGAGGAGTTTTAATCTATTAAAATTAATGGTGGGGCGTCNTAAGCCGGATGACGACATGTTGGGAGTAGTACTAACTATTTTGTTGGGGCGTCAAGTGTCAAATTATCAAGTGTAGTGGGGGTGTGGAAAAAATATTAGATGGGGAGGAGTTTTAATCTATTAAAATTAATGGTGGGGCGTCAAGTGTCAAATTATCAAGTGTATTACGGTGAGGTTCTAATGCATTAGGACTATTGACTTAATATTTGTTCGTGCATTAGGACTCTTGACCTAATATTTTTTTGCATACAAACAAATATTAGATCAGGAGTCCTAATGCATTAGGACTATAATATTGGGGCACCACGTGTCAAATGATCTCACCGTAATATATTTTTTTAGGCCTACTTGACACGTGGTGTCCCATCATTAAAATCCTAATGCATTAGGACTCCTAAACTAATATTTATTCTCGGGTTGATATAATTTTTTGAGCTGGTGGGTTCATTAATGGAATAGTTATTGCTAATTAATGTCCATATTTCTTGGTCTTGGAGCGTCTAGGAAAGGAAGAAAAGGTACATGAGCATTTTACTGTAAAAGAGCAAATGTGGCATGGAAATAGGCGCTATTGTGTCTTTTCGCGTGTAACGTTGCTAACACAATTTATTGCAGATTTTGTTTTAGGGTAGAATTATTAAGCATTTTCGATTGATGTGAAGTGTAATATCAACTCGGTAATGTATACCTTTTTTTATTGTGGAAATTATGGATGAATTTTAAGAAATAGTTTAGAACTTTAGTTCTGAACTCTAGATACAACAGATTTATCATCCCACGCATTTTTAATGAGACAAATTAGATTGAAATCGCACAAATTACAGCGCACTTAGTTCTGAGTAGATTAAGTTGGATTCTGATCGAGAGGTTGGATCAGCCATACTCCATCTTTTGTGCAACAATCCAATAAGGCCTGGACAGGCCGTTGAACCTCAATTTTGAAGTGCATATTAAAAAGTTTTTTTAGAAAAGTGGGACCGACCGGGATGGAGGAGCGCGACCCATTTCGAGCCCGGCCCAACCTTAAAAAAGATATATTTGGCGACGGCGGGTGCAGTAGAAATCTTGAAAAATTATATGATTTAGACCCGTTTGGGGCAGTTTATTGGCTGCACTGTTTGGAAAACGCATTTGCCCTGTGTTTTGGAGCCGCACCTAAACACCGTTCACAAATTATAGACGGGGATGCAGGATCGACCTGCGTCCCACGTCTCCTTCTCGCGTTCGGGTCTGATTTCCTTCTATGCCTTTCTTTGCTCTCCCTCGCCTTCGCTTTCACCGATCTCTTCCTTCCGCGGATTCACCCTAGCGGGATCGTCACCGCATTTTCCTTCTCGTCGATCATTCCTCGTCGTTCCGTCCTTCGCTGCTCGTTCGTCCTTTCTTTGCCTCATATGTGGTATGTTATCAGTTGAAACCTCACTTTCGCTTAGCTGCATGATCATGTGGAAAAACAGACATCAATAGTCCGAAGCAAGGGTTTTCATTGCAGTTTGTTACTCAACAGCTCTCTGCTAGTGAAGACATGGTCGATCTTGATAAATTGTTAATTATCTTGCCTAAATTCATTGGTGTTAAATCCTATAGTTTGTGGAATTTATAAACCTTACACATGAGATTATGCTTGCTACAGGGTTTAGAACTTGTCTTCCTATACCTTCGTCCCCATCTTTAATAGTCAGTTGGATTTCTATGCAAGAAAAAGGAAGGACTCTTTGTTGGATTCAAATTACCACACAATTCCCATGCATGAAAAAGGAAGGACTCTTCATTATATAGTTTGCACTCTCATACCATTGTACACGACATTGTTTTGGGCTTTTCAGTTTATTATTTACGGTGGTTTGGTGGCATTGATTTGGGCTTTTTCAGCTTATTGTTCAGCTTACTGTTTATGGTTTTCATTTAATTTGGTTCTTTTGTAGCCATATAAATCTTAATTTATTTTTCTAATCTGACAAATGATTTGTTTGTTTTTTTATCTATGTAGCAACATGAGCTTTAGGATTTCAGCTCCCGAGTTGTGTTGTATTACTGCAGACTATCGGCTCCCTTACTGACGTCATGTCAGCCTCACGGCAATGTGAGACAGTTCTACGGTTGTCGCAGGGGTGTTTCAGCTCGTTGCGGTTTCTTTCGTTGGGACGACATTCCGATATATTGCACTGCAAACAGTGATCGGGTTGCGGTGGTTTCCCAGAGGACATTGCAACTGAGGACAGACATTGTCAGAGCTTTAAATTAAACATTTTAATATTTTTAATTTTATATTTATCTTTATTTTATTTTTTTTTTATACTCAAGCATGAGTGAGCATTCTATGTTTATTTTTTAAACTAATCAGTAATGGTTTGCGGTTTTTGTTTTATCTATTATATTGGTAATACAATTTTATTGCAAAGAGCATCACTAAACAAAGGCAAAATGATCATTAATCTAGTAACAGCTACAAATAAGCTGTTCTGAATAAGCTTTCTCAAACAACAAGACAGTTTATCTTGATAATCTGCAGATTATCAGATTGTCAGAAATAAACCCTTAGAATTAGACAAACAAGATCGGAAAAAAAAATAATAATATTTGAGAATATTAAAGAGGAAGAAGGAAAACCAACAGAGTGCTGCCAAAGTTGCATTTTTCAACACATTAGTAAATNTGCAGCCTCGCTTGAAGGTAGCGCCACCGCTGCCGCAACCAGTACCGCCGCCACAAGAGCTGTGGTAGTCGGACGAGAAATCATGGTTGAGAGGTGAGAGTAGAGCTAAAGTTGCTGGGAGAGGAGTTGATGGAGAAGGTATAGGAAAGCTTGGTGGTGTGCTAGTCGTATATATAGGGCAATGGGTGTGGTGGGGTGTGGAAAAAATATTAGATGGTGAGGAGTTCTAATCTATTAGAACTAATGTTGGGGTAAGAGACCCTTCAAAAAGTGTATTACGGTAGTCTTAATGCATTAGAACTCTTCACCTAATATTTGTTTGTGCATTAGGATTTTGACTTAGGACTACAATGTTGGGGCACCACGTGTCAAATGGCTTAACCAATGTAGTTTTTTTAGGCTCACTTGACACATGACACCCCATCATTAGAATCATAATGCATTAGGAGTCCTAAACTAATATTTATTCTCGGGTTGATGATAAACCTAATATTTTTTCCACACAAATAAATATTAGGTCAGGAGTCCTAATGCATTAGGACTCCAATGTTGGGGCACCACGTGTCAAATGACCCAATCGTAATATATATATTTTTTAGGCTCACTTGACACGTAGCACCTCACCTCCTAATAAACTAATATTTATTCTCGGGTAGAGGATAAATTTTTGAGCTGGTGGGTTCATTAATGGCATAGTTATTGCCAATTAATGTCCATATTTCTTGGTCTTGGAGCGTCTAGGAAAGGAAGAAAAGGTACATGAGTTTTTTACTGTAAATGAGCAAATGTGGCATGGAAATAGGCGCTATTGAGTCTTTTCGCGTGTAACGTTACTAACACAATTTATTGCAGATTTTGTTTTAGGGCAGAATTATTAAGCATTTTCGATTGATATGAAGTGTAATCTCAACTCGGTAATGTATACCTTTTTTAATTGTGAAAATTATGTATAAATTTTAAGAAATAGTTTAGAACCTTAGTTCTGAACTCTAGATACAACAGATTTATCATCCCACGCATTTTTAATGAGACAAACGAGATTGAAATCGCACAAATTACAGCGCACTTTGTTCTGAGTAGATAAGTTGGATTCTGATCGAGAGGTTGGATCAGCCATACTCCATCTTTTGGGCAACAATCCAATTAGGCCTGGACACGCGGTCGAACCTCAATTTTGAAGTGCATATTAAAAAGCTTGTTTATAAAAATAGGACCGACCGGGATGAAGGAGCGCGACCCATTCGGAGCCCGGCCCAACCTTAAATAAGATATATTTGGTGACGGCGGGTGGTGTAGAAATCTTGAAAAATTACATGATTTAGTGCCCGTTTGGGGCAGTTTATTGGCCGCACCATTTGGAAAACACATTCGCCCCGTGTTTTGGAGCCGCACCTAAACACCATTTTCAAATTTCTTAATAGATGGGGATGCAGGATTGACCTGCGTCCCGCGTCTCCTTCTCGCGTTCGGGTCTGATTTCCTCCTGTGCCTTTCTTTGCTCTCCCTTGCTCTCGTTTTCGCCGATCTCTTCCTTCCACGGATTCACCCTAGCGAGATCGGCACCGCGTTTTACTTCTCGTCGATCATTCCTCGTCGTTCCGTCCCTCGCTGTTCGTTTGTCCTTCCTTCGCCTCATATGTGGTATGTTATCAGTTGAACCCTCACTTTCGCCTAGCTACATGATCCTGTGGAAAAACGGACATCAATAGTCTGAAGCAAGGGTTTTCATCGCAGTTTGTTACTCAAAAGCTCTCTGCTAGTGAAGATATGGTCGATCTTGATAAATGGTTAATTATCTTGCCTAAATTCGTGGGTTTTAAATCGTATAGTTTGTGGAATTTATAGGTCTTATACATGAGATTATGCTTGCTAAGGGTTTAAAACTTGTCTTCCTTCTCCTTTGTCCCCTTCTTTAATAGTCTGTTGGATTTCTATGCAAGAAAAAGGAAGGACTCTTTGTTGGATTCAAATTAACACACAATTCCTATGCATGAAAAAGGAAGGACTCTTCGTTATATAATTTGCACTCTCGTACTATTGTACACGACATTGTTTTGGGCTTTTCGGTTTACTATTTAGGGTGCTTTGGTGGCAAATTTTTTAATGTCACTATGAGTGTACTGTCTGTTTCTTGTAACATTCACACATGCAATTCTCTTATGAAGTTGAAAGCAACATTTTATGAATTTTTAGGTTACTTTTTTAAAATAAATTTTTATTTTAGTCAATCTATTAGCTTTATACTCATGTATAAATGTCCAAACACATTGATGATACATGCATACATACATACATAGATACAAACATATGTATGTCAATATGATGGCTGCTCTTTCTTCCTCTCCCACCTTGTTGTGGGGTTTGATTTGGCCATGCCTTCTTAGGGGCAATTCTATTACAAGAAATCATGTCCAATAAGGAGGAGCTTTAATGATTTATGCTAACACCTTTTCTGTAAGTGTTGTTTAGCTCTCCTCCCACCGGGCATGGATCACCATGTTGCATGCAGATAGCTTTTATGCTAACTTGATTTCCTTGTAGTTCAAGTCTTTTTTGGGCTTTATTATGTTTTTTTTAGAGTCCTATGACTGAGGCTGTAGCAAAAATAAGATACAGACAAGAGTTCTGAGGTACTTGAGTGTGAAACCACATGGCGAGGACCAGAAGCAGAAGCTCATGTCCCGTAATTCTCATTATAATATTTAAATATAGTATTTAGGACAAGACATGTATGTGTAGAGTTTGACTGCCTTTTTGTTTTTCTGAGATATGTTGCCGACCTAGAGACATCCAGTCTTTTGTTATTATTTATATGTTTAACTAGATTTACTCTACCTTGCATGCCTACTATTTCAGCTTTCTTTGATTGTTGTTTATCTTAGAATCCTAGGATTTATAATTTAGGCACTTTATGGATCCTAAAATATATTTTTTCTATAAAAATCCTAATAAAAGATTTAGATCAATCAAAATTTAGGACTAAAATATTTCAACTATTTAAAACCTACACTTTATTTTTTTTCATGGCCTTTCGATCAATTTTAAAATAGGTTGCATGCATGGCTTTCACCCAAGTTATATTTAATATGGTCTCATGCTTAGGACTTTAGATAATTACATCACATTGTTTGTTTTATTTTTGTTTTGAAAAGGGTTTTGAAAATAAGACCGAACAGATCTCGAATATTTGATTGTTTATATAATCGAACATGACATTACAAGTAATATATCATCTTGAACAATGAGAATATCACTTAATAATGGGTTCAATTATTCAAAATAAGAAAGTTAAGATATTTGTTCGGTCTATGAAATTAGCAACATATCTTTCTCCTAGTTAATCTGAATATTAGATAGGGTTTAGATTATTTGTGTTACTAATCTCTTATAAGGACAACCCCCTATATAATTACATCTTAAACGATCAAACTCATGTAAGAAATCTCTCGATTAAGATCGAGGTTCTTCCTTCAAGAATTAAAAGTTTAGTTTACACAACTGATTATAGGAAAATAAAATGTGAAAGGTTCAATGTGGAATAGTTATTTTTGGAATCCAAGGGAATGAAAGGTAGGAAATGTCGAAGATATCAAAGAAACTTCAATTACATCTCAAACTAACCTTTTACATCTTTAAAAGGGAAGTTATGTGATGTTTCAATCCTGTAATTTATTTAGAAATTTAAGACTTATATTGCACGACATACAATCATGCAAAAGCCTAAGAGAGTGTGGGGATTTATGTTGTACCAGATGAGCAAACTTATAATCCTAAAAGGTTAGGAATTATATTGCCCCACATATAATCATGCAAAGCTTGAGAGAGTGTGAGGACTTACATCATACGAGAAAAACAATCCCCGTTCCTAAAAGGTTAGGACCTATTAACCTAAAATATATAGTGTTTTTAGACACATTTTTATACCTATTTTTTGATATATTGCACTTTAATGGAAAGTATTTGTGTGTTTTTTCTTTCAGTTACAAGTAAAAAGATGAAAAATGCTAAAAGGAGTGAAAAAAGATCAAATTTGGAGTAAAAATGTAATAAATGTTGCAAAAGTGTTTTGGCGCCTGAAAGTCGGTGAAACAGAGAAAACCGCTCCTAAGTGCTAGAGGCCCTGCCTTAAGCATCAGAGGCTGTTATGTGGCGGTTTACTTCATTTTTCTGAATTTTGAAGGGACATTTGAGGCACCTATTAACTAAAGAGGGTAGTTATGTCCACTAGAAACGAAAATATGTTTAGAAGACTTGTGAAAGAAGGCATCCTTTGGAGAATACATCGAATTGGGACACATTTTGAAGAGTTATAAAGGCACTTCTTGGAGATTTATAAAAGAAGGAAGTTAAGACTTTTTGAAGTGTGCTTGAAAGTTCTGAAAAGTGTTGAAAATGGGGAGTTTTGAGAGGTAGTTTCAGAAAGATTTTTAGGCACCACAAATTTACTTTTTCTTTTTTATTTTTAGTTTTATTGTGAGAGTTAAGAGTGTTGTAAAAGAGAAAAAATTCAAAGGAACTTCAAGAGTTTGGTGGAGGATTTAAGATAAGTTTTTATCTTTTAATTTTAAACTACTTTTGGTTTTAATTGAGACTTCTTGTTGGTTTGACAATGATTTCTACTTTTAAACTAAAGTGTAGTTTTGTTGTCTCTATGGATTCTGAGTGGTTCTCTTTATCTTTCTCCTTAAAATGATAAGTAATTAAAGTATTGGATGGAAGTTGTGGAGAGTATTGATCTTTAAAGTTGGAACAAATTGTGATGATTTAAATCCATGTGCTTCTTTTACTTCTTGATCTGACCCATCTTGATGTTAAAATTTGTTGTGAGAACATGTAAGAACCAGGCTGGTATTGTCTCAGTCAACAATTGGAAAGAATCACATGAGATTGTATGAATGAGAATGTAGTTCATATGATTGATTGTAAATAAATAGGGAAATATTCATTGAAGCGTGTAGAGTTAGAGGATTTTAAAGTGACAGTTTAAAACCCCCAACTTGGTTTATTGTTTTAGGTTCTGATACGAGATGTTAGCCCCGAGGTGAAGGGAATCGAGGGAACTCTAAAGTGAGAACTAGTATCTTCCTTGCCCAACCGGTCTTCAGAACTATTCAAACTTTAAATTAATCAATGTTCTTTATAGCATCTCTAGTAAGGGTAAAGAATATTATTGCTCATATTTGACACAACACAATTTGCATACTTCCATAACAGAATTTCTGTACTTATTACTGATTCATGATAAGAAGAAAGATATTTTCATATCAAGTACTTTTCTTTTACATAAACTAAAGTTATCTTTCGAAGTTTTATTATTTTTTTAAAATATAAAAAATACCAAAAAGATTTGAATTTTACTTACTACGAAAACATCTATAAGTTTAAGTAAATGTCTTTCTAAATAGAAAGTTTGTTGATCAATAGTGCATATTGCTAATTTTCCCTGTGGGTTCGATATTCAAGTCTTAATCAAAAAATCCTATATTACTTAATAACGATACATATACTTGCGTAGTATCTTAATAATATATATATATATATAGATNAATCCTAAAAGTTTAGGACTTATATTACCCGACATATAATCATGCAAAAGCTTAAGAGAGTGTGAGGACTTACATCGTACCAGAAAAACAATCCCGGTTCCTAAAAGGTTAGGACCTATTGATACACCTAAAATATATAGTGTTATTAGACATATTTTACGCCTATTTTTTGAGATATTGTGCTTTAATGAAATGTATTTGTGTATTTTTCTTTCAGATACAATTAAAAAGGTGAAAAATACTAAAAGGAGTGAAAATTGATCAAATTTGGAGCAAAAATGTGAAAATTGTGCAAAATAGTTTTGGCACCTAAGCGCCGGTGAAACAGAGAAGGCCGCGCCTAAGTGCTAGAGGCCCCTCGCTTAAGCACCAAAGGCAGTTATTTGACGGTTTACTTCATTTTGTTGAATTTTGAAGGGACATTTGAGGCACTTATTGGCTAAAGAGGGTGATTATGTCCACTAGAAACAAAAATATGGTTATAAGACTTGTGAAAGGAGGCATCCTTTGGAGAATACATCTAATTGGGACACATTTTGAAGNACTAAAAGAAGTGAAAACTGGTCAAATTTGGAGCAAAAATGTGAAAATTGTGCAAAATAGTTTTGGCACCTAAGAGCCGGTGAAACAGAAAAGGCCGCGCCTAAGTGCTAGATGCCTCTCGCTTAAGCACCAAAGGCAGTTATGTGACGGTTTACTTCATTTTGTTGAATTTTGAAGGGACATTTGAAACACTTATTGGCTAAAGAGGGTGATTATGTCCACTAGAAACGAAAATATGGTTATAAGACTTGTGAAAGGAGGCATCCTTTGGAGAATACATCTAATTGGGACACATTTGAAGAATTATCAAGGCACTTCTTGGAGATTTATAAAAGAAGGAAGTTGAAACTTTTTGAAGTGCGCTTGAAAGTTCTGAAAAGTGTTGGAAATGGGGAGTTTTGAGAGGTAGTTTTGGATAGATTTTTAGGCACCACAAATTTACTTTATCTTTTTTATTTTTAGTTTTATTTTGAGAGTTAAAAGTGTTATGAAAGAGAAGAAATTCAAAGGAACTTCAAGAGTTTGGTGGAGGATTTAATAAAATTTTTTATCTTTTATTTTTAAACTACTTTTGGTTTTAATCGAGGCTTTTATTGGTTTGATAATAATTTCTACTTTTAAACTAAAGTGTGATTTTATTTTCTCCATGAATTTTGAGTNGTTTTTATCTTTTATTTTTAAACTACTTTTGGTTTTAATCGAGACTTTTATTGGTTTGATAATAATTTCTACTTTTAAACTAAAGTGTGATTTTATTTTCTCCATGAATTTTGAGTAGTTCTCTTTATTTTTCTTCTTAAAATGATAAGTAATTAAAGTGTTGGATGGAAGTTGTGGAGAGTATTGATCTTTAATGTTGGANCTTTCTTCTTAAAATGATAAGTAATTAAAGTGTTGGATGGAAGTTGTGGGGAGTATTGATCTTTAATGTTGGAAGAAGTTGNATAGTAATCAGGGATCACCTATTAATCAACATCATCTGAGATAATGTTGAGAGATTATTTGAGGTTCATCATTCGCTTCATGTTTCATTTTCTTTTGGATATCTCAGAGGTTAATAATTGACTAACCACAATAACACCTAACTCTATAAAAAAAAATGACTCAAGAAAAGAAGAAAACCATGCCTTGAAAGGTCCATGCTAAATTTTTATTATTTACATATAGCAACCTTGTGAAACAAATTTAGGTTAGTGTTTATATTGACATAAGTGATTATTGAAATAGTAAATGTAAACTAATTTTATTTCAATTTATGCAACACCAGTCAAAATCTCACGATTTTATCATACTCGTACTTCTGTTAATTTTGGATTTACTTAGCCTAAAGAGGTAGTTAAACGTGTTCGTACCATAAAAGTTTTGCCAGCAACCATGGGTTATGCCGTCCAAGAAGCCTTGGTAAACCTATGGGATTAATGATTATTTATTATTATTATTATTTTATTATTGTTATTATTTTATTAATATTATTATTTATATATTTTTTAACTAAATCTATTTATAAGCTTTTTGAAGATATATATCAAGGTTTAACATTATTAGAATTTATATGATTCCATAAATCACCTATAGAAGTGACTATGATTCTTACAAACTCAATCATTGCATTTTGTTAGAATTTTTTATTGTTTTGTGAATTTTTATGAACAATTTTGTTGAAAATTTTGTGATTTTTAAGGTTTCAAATATTCTAACTTGAATAATTTCAAAATGATGTAAAAAAAGTTTTTATGGATGGATATTAAGTTGAAAAGCTTTATATTAAAATTTTATTAATTTTTACATGTTATTTAATTTATTAGAATTATTTTAAATTTGAAAGAAATTTTATTCAAAAATTTATAATAAATCTAAATGATTTCTAAAACACTTAAAATTTTACTCAAATGTTTGAAGTATGATTCCTAACAACCTCATCATTTTTTAAGTCATTTCAAGTTCATTTTAGATTTTTCATGAATTATTGAACTTATTAATTGGTTAATTAATATAGAATAATTAAAAATAAAAATAAATCAAAGTGAATTTTGTATTTTTCAACTATTTTCAATTCATATAATATATGGGTAAAGACTTTATTCAATTTGGAGTCCTATAAAGAAAGTTTTTCAAATTTTACTAAGGTATCTTTGTAAATACTTTATTTATACTTCAACAACTTCTATGTAGGTTGGAAATACTCTTAAAGGTTTTTCTTCGGTTGATTAACAATTTGGTTCAGTTAATTGGGTATTTTTATAAATTCAAAGAAACTTACAAATTTACCTCAAAATCAACTTTACATTTATAATTTTTTGTAATGTTTTGTTAATTTTGTTCCATTTTAAATTTTAGTGATTTCGAACTATATATAATTCATTTTGAAGTTCCTAAAGTAATAAAGATAATTTTGAAGAAAATAACAAAGCTATCCTAAATTGTTTTCAAAACTATCAAAATTCACTATATATCTATCAATAAGTATATTATTTTCTTATCAAGTTCAAGTTGTTCCATAGATTTCAATAATTTTTATTCAATTTAATTTTGTTTTAATGAATTAAAGTTAAGAAAAGGTAAATTTGTAAATTTAAGGGAAAACTACAAACTTGCCAACTTTCAAATTCTTAACAATTTGCTAATTACACTTATTAATTTGCTAATTACACTTTCAAACATGTTTTATTGATTTGATTAAAGTTATAACTAACTCATCATGTTTCATTCTTCTCATTAATATTTCATCATAATTTTTTTCTCATTTAACCCCAAATATAATCCAATGTTAATTAAAAGAAGTCTTAAATTATAAATATGATATTTACAAAAATACATTTCTAAAGAAAATTTAATAAACAATCATAGAGTAGTTAAAATTACTATTTAATTGAATAAAGTGATCACCAATAGGCCAATTAATATTTCAGAAGTTATTCTGTAATTTTTCAAAATATATTTCAATTTCTAGAATATTTTATCTCAATAGATGCAAAATCACAAGGAAATTTCTTTTAAGTAATCAAAGTCTTTTTTTTTCTTTAAGAGAAAATTAGAGCATATCAAATGGTCAAGAGGCTCAATCATATATAATTTCATTTTATTTTGATTTATATTTTGAATTTTATAATTTATTGTTGTTTTAATGCTTTAAAAATTATTTAAAATTTATTTAATGTTACTACATTCTAATTTTATTTTTATTAAAGTCTTCTGATTTTCCAGAATCTAACACATTTCATTTTGTATTTTTATTATTTTTCTTTAATTTCCTATGATTTTTTAAAGTTCTGTTGAATTAAAGGGATTTAATTAATTTGAACTAATTAAATAATTTCTTCTTTAAAGCCTCGTCGTGTCAGCTTCCCTTTCCATTCATCCCGCTCTGAGTTGTTGTCTTTTCCACGTCACACCCAAAACTGGCGTGGTCACGCTGGTTCTGCCATGGTCAGGCCCAGATCAAGCGTGGCACGTCGGTCAACACTATGTGGAGCGTTTTGAACCCGTTTTATGTGATCGACACTTATAACTTACACAACATCAAGAAAAACTTTTCTCAAGTATAAATCAATGATAAATAAGTGAAAATAATATTTAAAATGTATGAGAAAATGTAGTTGAAATCACGTAAAATTGACAAATGTCAATGCCCCAAAATTGCTTTATTACTTGCTCTCAGGTAATCACATAACTCAGGTTGGATTTAATGAAGATGATTAGTACTCCTGTAGGTTTCAAATCCTTTCATATGTTCATCAAAGCTAAACAAAGGTGTTTGAATGCCATTGTTGATCAATTATCTTTACTGGTTAATAACTTGACTTTTCTTTAATTCCCTTCATTCTTATTCTTAAGAAAATCATGTAGATCATTAAATTGTTGTAATCTAAGCCTCTTTCACTAACCTCGAATGTTTCAAATACAATTTTAGTGAATTTTATCCAACTAAATATTACTTAACTCTTTCCTTTGAAGATAACTAAAAAGTGGGTTTAGTAAAGAATTATGGAAAAGTTTTATTACTTAAGTCCCACCAGACACTCTTCTTACTTTTTTTTCTTTGAATAATTGTTGTGCCAACCTCAAACTTTTCCTAAGAACTTTTCACTTTTTCCTTTTTTTCTTTTTCTTCTTTTTTTTTCATGAGAGTTACTATATCTGGTTGGCAACATTTTTTTTTAATTTTAAATAATATGAAGGGTAATGTTTTTTAAGTGGTAAAACTCAACACTTCATATTTTAACGCCACACCTTTTAGGTTATCATTTCAGATAAAGCCTAAGATAATGTTAACATGATTAAAATGAATTGAAAAAGATTGGTCATTCTTGGTTTGATACTTAACACCTAAATCACACCTTTTAAATATTCTATTGCATCTTTTAAGTAAAGTTTAAAGTTATTAAATTCTGAATCTTATTATTAACTCATTAAAGTTAATCTTTCTACATGAAATTTTTCTACTTTCACTGTAATATAATAAATAATTTGAAATAAATCTGAATTCTTCACAGAAGTTGCTAAATTTAAATTTAGTTCTCAGCTAAGTTATGTGAGGTATCTTTCATGTTCATAACACGGTATCTTTCCCGCCCCTACCCCAAACTTGCTTTTTCCATCATATATATAGCATGAAGTGGCATTGGAAAAAAAAACTGGTAATAAAAGAGTAAATGCATGGTCACATGAGTCTCAGAAAAATAAGTGTGCAATATATGTAATAATGTATGGATAAGAAAATAGTTCAAAAATTTTGGGGTTCTCGATTCTTACTCTAATATCAAGGGCAAAAGCCTCTCTAGAGAGACACGATTCAAAACCAATTGATATGAAAATTTAAAGCAAAATTCAAAGAAAATCTCAAAGTAAATTTTGAAGAAAATGCAGAAAGTAAAAATACAACTTGTTGAAATCATCAGATAATGTTTGGGATGCCTCTCAAGATAGTGCTTGGTTTAACGCAGCCTAATGAAAATGGCTTCCTGCAGAATCAAAACTTCAATTTAGCAATTCTTGATCAATCACCTAATCTTCTATTGATATTGGAGTTTCAACTAAATTTTTAAATTTCCATTTTTCTTGTAACTTTTCTTTCTCAATTCTACAACAGTCGTCCTTAAGGTATGTAGGGGATTAGTTTAGATTTTCATTTCTGAGGGTTCTTTCTAATTCTAGAATTCTCCCTATTAATTGCCCTTTTTTAGATCAGTATTTTCTCTAATAGTTTCAAGAAATGGATGCCCATATAATAATTCAAGGTTTATTAAATTTTGGGTTGGGTTTTCCCCTAGTTTTTCAGGTTCAGGGTTTAGCTCCACTTGGCTACTCTCTTGCTTAGGGCTTACTTCAAATTTCTTCTCTTGGGGCACTCCTAT
This sequence comes from Phalaenopsis hybrid cultivar, assembly GCA_002079205.1. Classification (NCBI taxonomy): domain Eukaryota; kingdom Viridiplantae; phylum Streptophyta; class Magnoliopsida; order Asparagales; family Orchidaceae; genus Phalaenopsis; species Phalaenopsis hybrid cultivar. The sequence continues at coordinate 28,782 of JXCR01146446.1, forward strand.
GAGTGTTAATATGTGCTCAACTGTCTCCATCACAATGCAAAGGGGAGTCCTAAAAAGAAGAGAAGGTTCTTCCTTAAGTATTGTCTTACCAAAATCTTCTAACTCAATTTGCTCTTTAGGGACCACTTTTCATATTCAAAGTTATGGCTCTTCTCTACACCTGACATCTTTTGGGTTTCTAGGCTAACTAACTGGTTCATTTGATTTTCTAAGTTTTGTAATGCGGTAGTTTAACTTTGTAATTGATTTAGTAGGCTCATTTTCAATTCATCAAATACTCATTTTCTTCAAGTTAATCACTAGCCTAGTTATTACAACTTCCTACAAGACTGACTTGGATGTTCTCCCATTGTTGTTTGTTTACACTAGGGTTGTTATCATTCCAATTTAAGCTTGGGCAGGTTGACCAACTTTGGNACAGGTAAGTGCAAGAAAAGAGTAAAAGCATGGTCACATGAGTCTCAGAAAAACAAGTTCGCAATATATGTAATAATGTATGAATAAGAAAACAGTTCAAAAATTTTGGGGTCCTCGATTCCTACTCTAATATCAAGGGCAAAAGCCTCTGTAGGGAGACAAGATTTAAAACTAATTGAAATGAAAGCTTAAAGCAAAATTCAAAGAAAATCTCAAAGTAAATTTTGAAACAAATGCAGAAAGTAAAAATACAACATGCGGAGATCATCAGATAATGTTTGGGCTGCCTCTCAAGATAGTGCTTGGTTTAATGCAGCTTGATGAAAATGGCTTCCTGCATAATCAAAATTTCAATTTAACAATGCTTAATCAATCACCTAATCTTCTATTGATCTTTGAGTTTCAACTAAATTTTTAAATTTCCATTTTTCTTGTAACTTTTCTTTCTCAATTCTACAACAGTCGTCCTNTCATTTTGTATTTTTATCATTTTTCTTTAATTTCCTATGATTTCTTAAAGTTCTATTGAATTAAAGGGATTTATTTAATTTGAACTAATTAAATAATTTCTTATTTAAAGGCTCGTCGTGTTAGCTTCCCTTTCCATGCATCCCGCTCTGAGTTGTTGTCCTTTCCACATCACACCGGTTCTGGCATGGTTAGGCCCAAATCAGGCATGGTCACGTCGGTCAACACTATGTGGAGCATTTTGAACCCGTTTTATGTGATCGACACCTATAACCTACACAACATCAAGAAAAACTTTTCTCAAGTATAAATCTATGATAAATAAATGAAAATAATATTTAAAATGTAGTTGAAATCACGTAAAATTGACGTATGTCAATACTCCCATAATTGCTTTATTACTTGCTCTGAAGTAATCGCATAACTCAGGTTGGATTTAATGAAGATGATTAGTACTCCTGTAGGTTTCTAATCCTTCTATATGTTTATCAAAGCTAAACAAAGGTGTTTGAATGCTATTGTTGATCAATTATCTTTACTCGTTAATAACTTGGCCTTTATTTAATTCCCTTCATTCTTATTCTTAAGAAAATCTTGTAGATCATTAAATTGATATAATCTAAGCCTCTTTCACTAACTTTGAATGTTTCAAATACAATTTTAGTGAATTTTAGCCAACTAAATATTACTTAACTCTTTCCTTTGAAGATAACTAAAAAGTGGTTTTATTAAAGAATTATGGAAAAGTGTTATTACTTAAGTCTCACCAGACACTCTTCTTACTTTTTTTTCTTTGAATAATTGTTGTGCCAACGTCAAACTTTTCCTAAGAAATTTTAACTTTTTCCTTTTTTTCTTTTTCTTCTTTTTTTCATGAGAGTTACTATATCTGGTTGGCAACTTTTTTTTTATTTTAAATAATATGAAGGGTAATGTTTTTTAAATGGTAAAACTCAACACTTCATATTTTAATGCCACACCTTTTAGGTTATCATTTCAGATAAAGCCTAAGATAATGTTAACATAATTAAAATGAATTGAAAAGGATTGGTCATTCTTCGTTTGATACTTAACACCTAAATCACACCTTTTAAATATTGTATGGCATCTTTTAAGTAAAGTTAAAATTTATTAAATACTGAATCTTATTATTAACTCATTAAAGTTAAACTTTCTACATGAAATTTTTCTACTTTCACTATAACATAATAAATAGTTTGAAATAAATTTGAATTATTAACAGAAGTTGCTAAATTTAAATTTAGTTCTCTGCTAAGNCTGAAAAGGATTGGTCATTCTTGGTTTGATACTTAACACCTAAATCACACCTTTTAAATATTCTATGGCATCTTTTAAGTAAAATTTAAATTTATTAAATACTGAATCTTATTATTAATTCATTAAAGTTAATCTTTCTACATGAAATTTTTCTACTTTCACTATAATATAATAAATAGTTTGAAATAAATTTGAATTATTAACAGAAGTTGCTAAATTTAAATTTAGTTCTCTGCTAAGTTATGTGAGGTATCTTTCATGTTCATAACACGGTATCTTTCCCGCCCCTACCCCAAACTTGCTTTTTCCATCATATATATAGCATGAAGTGGCATTGGAAAAAAAAACAGGTAAGTGCAAGAAAAGAGTACATGCATGGTCACATGAGTCTCAGAAAAACAAGTGCACAATATATGTAATAATGTATGAATAAGAAAATGGTTCAAAAATTTTGGGGTTCTCGATTCCTACTCTAATATCAAGGGCAAAAGCCTCTGTAGGGAGACAAGATTCAAAACTAATTGAAATGAAAGTTTAAAGCAAAATTCAAAGAAAATCTCAAAGTAAATTTTGAAACAAATGCATAAAGTAAAAATACAACATGCTGAGATCATCAGATAATGTTTGGGTTGCCTCTCAAGATAGTGCTAGGTTTAACGCAGCTTGATGAAAATGGCTTCCTGCATAATCAAAATTTCAATTTAGCAATGCTTAATCAATCACCTAATCTTCTATTGATCTTGGAGTTTCAACTAAATTTTTAAATTTCCATTTTTCTTGTAAATTTTCTTTCTCAATTCTACAACAGTCGTCCTTAGGGTATGTAGGGGATTAGTTTAGATTTTCATTTTTGAGCNTGGTAATAAAAGAGTAAATGCATGGTCACATGAGTCTCAGAAAAATAAGTGTGCAATATATGTAATAATGTATGGATAAGAAAATAGTTCAAAAATTTTGGGGTTCTCGATTCTTACTCTAATATCAAGGGCAAAAGCCTCTCTAGAGAGACACGATTCAAAACCAATTGATATGAAAATTTAAAGCAAAATTCAAAGAAAATCTCAAAGTAAATTTTGAAGAAAATGCAGAAAGTAAAAATACAACTTGTTGAAATCATCAGATAATGTTTGGGATGCCTCTCAAGATAGTGCTTGGTTTAACGCAGCCTAATGAAAATGGCTTCCTGCAGAATCAAAACTTCAATTTAGCAATTCTTGATCAATCACCTAATCTTCTATTGATATTGGAGTTTCAACTAAATTTTTAAATTTCCATTTTTCTTGTAACTTTTCTTTCTCAATTCTACAACAGTCGTCCTTAAGGTATGTAGGGGATTAGTTTAGATTTTCATTTCTGAGGGTTCTTTCTAATTCTAGAATTCTCCCTATTAATTGCCCTTTTTTAGATCAGTATTTTCTCTAATAGTTTCAAGAAATGGATGCCCATATAATAATTCAAGGTTTATTAAATTTTGGGTTGGGTTTTCCCCTAGTTTTTCAGGTTCAGGGTTTAGCTCCACTTGGCTACTCTCTTGCTTAGGGCTTACTTCAAATTTCTTCTCTTGGGGCACTCCTATGAGTGTTAATATGTGCTCAACTGTCTCCATCACAATGCAAAGGGGAGTCCTAAAAAGAAGAGAAGGTTCTTCCTTAAGTATTGTCTTACCAAAATCTTCTAACTCAATTTGCTCTTTAGGGACCACTTTTCATATTCAAAGTTATGGCTCTTCTCTACACCTGACATCTTTTGGGTTTCTAGGCTAACTAACTGGTTCATTTGATTTTCTAAGTTTTGTAATGCGGTAGTTTAACTTTGTAATTGATTTAGTAGGCTCATTTTCAATTCATCAAATACTCATTTTCTTCAAGTTAATCACTAGCCTAGTTATTACAACTTCCTACAAGACTGACTTGGATGTTCTCCCATTGTTGTTTGTTTACACTAGGGTTGTTATCATTCCAATTTAAGCTTGGGCAGGTTGACCAACTTTGGGTATGAGCATTGGGTTCATTCTTAAATTTTACAAATAATTTTTCTAACAATAAGTTATCCTAATTAATTTGAGTTTTTGAGGTAACTTCCTAATGTTGAGTTTGGCAAATGTGGTCCCAACGCTAATTCTTCCAATTTTCTACAGGTTTGGCATGAGTTCTCCCCCAAACTTAGTTTTCTATAATAACTTCACTACTATTCCAATTAGATTTTGGGTAAGTAGTCCAGTTTTGGTTGTAAGATATTATGAGAGGGGTGATCCAACCTAGCTCCCATAAGAGAGGGGTAAAGATTGCAAAGGCTAGCCATCAATGTGTTGTCTTACTCTTCAAAAAATTTTAAAAAATTTTATGTGGAATTGCTGTTTCAAAGTGTTGAAATATTTTATTTTAATTTTAAAAAATTAAGAAACACAAGAACTAAGTAAAACAGATAACAACATAAAGATAAAATGAACAAAATACTTTTGGTTTTTTGGCTTTATAATTTTTTTTCAGCTTTTCATTTTTTTCCTACACACGCAAAGAAACACAACTGTAATACAGATACAAATAAATATAAAATAAACAGAAAAAGAAAAAAAAATTAAACCAAGATTCTCAATGGTTCAACTAAAGTTCTTCTAAAATCAAAATTTTTCATAACATATTTCTCTGACAACAGTGTTAAAAACATGACTCACTAAACTTACCGTGACATAAGTTGGTCATATAACGTAGATGCAAGTGTCAAGTAGTAATGCATTTAAAGTGTGTCGGGTATTGATCCTATAGGGAAAGTGTTAAGAATTATTCTCGAAGGTGAATCTCTAGTTTATTAAACTTCTAAACCTAGTTTTGCGTGATCACAAGAGAAGATAGTTTCCTAAAACCCTAGTTAAAAGTGAAAATAAAAAATAATATGTTCAAAAGAAGGAAAACAACACATTTAAATTTTACCGTTGTTCAAGATATGTGAGGCTCGCATTTCTATGATTTCGTTAATGTGGTGATTTGTGATTTTCCTAAACTTTTCTCTACGTGATTGTACTCAACTGGGATAGAAAGTTCTCCTTATGCATGTGTCTAGGTTAAAAGAAAACTAGAATCCATGAATTTTAGTCTTCCTCAATCCCCATGACATTCCACAAATTTGTTCGAACCCCCTTTCTTAGTTGCGAAGCCCAAAAAAAAATATGTTTATTGTTATCTGAATTTTGTGGTTAATCATTTTATTCCTGTGTACAACGAATAAAAGTCATAGATCATGAAATATATTAGCATCTTAATTGATCATATCAGGAGTTAATGAAATCTATTGTTAGCACAACAACGAAAAAACTCTAATTCCTCAGAAAAATGATATAGGAAAAGAAATCAGCTGAGAAAATCACAAAACCACATCCCACAAAACATAGAGGTACAAAAGAAAGTTTACCTCAGTATGATAGAAAGAACACCAGAAAAATATCCCATGAAAACCATTATTCCAAGGAAAATTGAAAAGTAAACACTTACTAATTGTTCCCTCATTGGATATGAATCGGATGAGTTTGAGTACAAGTTTTGAGACTATCAAAATAAAAAAAATTATTAGGACCATGGATGTCACTTTTAATCAAATAGAGATTTATAATAAGGATAGAAGCTGGTCTCAGGATTTTTTGTTATTTACTTTTGTCAAGTCCAACTATGTTGAGATAAAATACATTAGTGATCAAGAGGGCAAAGAAAGATAAAGTTTTCAACTAGATGGAGCACAAGATGCTTCTTAGTCACCTATTACTAAAGCTAGGAGGTCCGGTAGAGTGATAAGATCGATCAAATATATTCTCCTTTGTTACAGTATTTGTTGCTAACTAATAGTGGTGAACCAGAGTACTTTAAGGAGCCGCTCAAGTTAAAAATTCAAAGAAGTCGAAGCTTGTTATAGATAATGAGATGCAATATTTGGAGTCAAATTGAACATGATATTTGACAGTATTACTAAAGGATAAAAGAGAACTACACAACAAGTGGGTCTACAAAATGAAAGAGGAGTTAAATAGAACCAGACGCTATAAAGAAAGTCTTATTATGAAAGGCTTCCAGCAGAAGGACAAAGTAAACTACACAGGAATTTTTTTTCTGTGGTGAAAGTGATCACTATCAAAGTTGCGTTGAGTCTAGTAGCAAAGGAAGATAAACGGTTGAATAAGATGGATTTAAAAATAAATTTCTTACATGAAGGTATGGATGAGGAATGATACATGATGAAATAACAAGGTTACAAAATTCTACACAAAAAAGGTTTGGTCCGCAGGTTGAAGAAGAATCTTTATGGCTTGAAGCAAGCCCTCAGATACTGTTACATGAGGTTTCACATATTCATGTTAGAGAGTGAGTACATTAAGCATAGGGAAAACCAATTGTTATTTCATCAAGTACTTCTGTAACTGTTATGTCTTGGTCCTTTTGTATATGGATGACATGTTGATTACATGAAGAGATATGAAGAAATCAGGGACTTAAAAGAGCAATTACCAATTGAGTTCAAGATGAAAGCATGGATGGGGAGAACATTGTATTCTTTGACAGTTCAATGTCTTATGTATGTTATGATTTATACCACATTAGATATTGCATATGCAGTGGGAGTGGTCAACAAGGACATGGGTAATTAGTGGAGGCATCATTAGGAATTGATGAAGTGGATCCTAGTATTTGAGAGGAATAATCAACAAGTCACTTTGCTATGAATGTGTATGGATCGGTCTACAAGAATTTGTAGATTCACATCTAGCATGAGATTTGAATGGTTGAAGCAGTGCAATAGGGTATATCTTCACTTTGGAGAATACAATAATAACTTGATTTTTCAAGCTACAAAAGGATTTTGCACTTTCAACTACGGATGTAGAATACATTGCTATCACTGAGGCTAGCAAGGAGATAACTTGGCTATAAGGCTTTAAGGCATAATTGGATAAAGAGCAAGGGATTGGAAAACTTCATTGTGATGGTATGAATGTGATTTATCTTGCTAAGAATGTATCTTTCCATGCCACGATAAAGCGCATTCAGCTGAGGTATCACCTTGTATGCTCTTTCATAGAAGATGGGCAATAGTTCTTGAAGAAGATACACACAGCTTAGAATCCTATAGAAATGTTGACGAAGGTGGTAACTATCAAAAAATTGGAACTATGTTTGGTTTCAGTTGGAGTCCATGAAGGTTGAGACTGGAGATGAGCTACACCACAATACGTGAATATGACAATGGTATAAATGAAGGTGCAAATAAGGTGAAGAGATGTTGATGTGCAAATCAGCCTCCTAGTGGGAGATTTTTGTGTATGAATCTTGATTGGTAGAAGAAGGGAGTAATCAGAAGGGTTTCTAGCTCAGCACAGAGACGATAACCCTGCGCATGTAGATAGAAAGCACGGTTCTCCCTTCCCCATATGGGGAGTGCTCGTGTCAGAGTCTGCAGTGACCATACGTCACATTCTGGGTGCATATGAGCCTGGTTCCCTAGAGCGCACCACTCCCACATCAAGGAGTGGTGTGAGTGCACCAAGTGTGGTTCTCTCTTTTGATTTAGTTTAGAGCTTTCAATTCAAGTGATGAAAGGTTATGACTCTCATGTGCGATGTTTCGATATGGTTCTCGTGAAGGAAAGAACAGTTGAGGAGGAAGATTTTAAAGGACCAGTAAGTTCAATTAATTGTAGAGAGATCTGAGTTGATATTTTTGTACATCTTTGGTTTTTCATAGTAAAAATTTAAAATATTTGACTGTTCCAAAGTTGTAATAGAATTTTTTTTTACTCAAATTTTTAGGTGCTTTAAAATTGTGAAGTTGCACCAAAATTCTTATTGATTGAATAAATATTTAGAAGATATATTAAACAAATTATCTTCTAAACAACAAATAATTTTTTATTCATGAACATAAATAAACTAATTTATAAAACCGTTCAAACCTAACTATTACTAACATAAATGATCATTAGTTATTGCCTGCCTCGTTATGATTTTTTATTGTTCAGATACTATGGCTTCAACGGCAGCCTATGAGCAATTTATGAGAACAATTGAAGACTTAATATCAATGTGTTTATTGAGTTATACATTCAAATACTTGGCGACATAATTCCCATGCAGTGACCACTTGAAAGCCCAATATCAACTCGTTTATTGAAGTTATAAAAGCAGCATGAAGACGAACCTACAAAAACATAATTAAAATAGACAACATATGACATATTCTAGATAGAAACTAAATATATAAATGAAACTATTGGGACAAGATTGCTTCAAATTTCTCAGCCAAATTTTTGACCGTAGAGGGGGAGATGGCCATCGATCCTCCGATGTACCTCTTCTGCATCATCTCCACTACATTTGCATTCTCCACTTCAACCTTACTCTCACCTTTCCCATCTGTGCTAAATGTTATCTGCAAATTAACAACAAATTATAAAAATTATAAAAAAACAGTGGGGTTTGTATGTAAAAATACCCATAGGCTACAACATACCACTCAACTTGTATGTATTTACATGTCTAACATCCAAATTTTCCATTTTTCATTTATAGCACTCAAAGGCTTTCATTTCACATAAAAAATGCACCTTTTCATGCATTGATATGAAAGTATATATGTAGAAATTGAAATTTAGATGTTAAATATGCAAATACATACGAGTTAAATGGTATTGTATGTATATCTTCCAAAAAAAAATAAGTTAACTAAATTGATTAATAAAATGATTTTATGTTAAGACTTTTTCATTGATCTGTCATATGAAAACAAAAAATTTTCTGTCGGGACTCCGGATATAGCTCTACGTGCGGAGTACCAGTAATATACCGTTATGTGTGCTATATCGGGCCTATCTAAAACAATATTAAAGTGGAATCGCAACTCCACAATAACCCGAAAAAACCTTCGCGGTTCCACTTCATTAACCCCGAAATAACACCGCAGAGATTATTTTAAGGTTATTGAAGAGAAATTCATATATTTCACTTCAATTACCCCGAAATAATCTCCAATATGTTATTTCAGGGTTATTGAAGTGGAATCGATGAGATTATTTCGTGATTATTTCTAGATTATTTCGATGTTATTGAAGTGAAATATATGAGTTTCTCTTCAATAACATTGAAATAACCCTGAAATAACATTTGCGGTTTTACTTTAATATCCTCGGAATAACCTCACGATATAGCACAGGTGGCAACATATTATTGAATTCCGCACGCAGAGCTACGTTAGGTGTCCGGACATAAAATTATTCCAAATCTTCAGAGGTTCTTACCTCAGCTGTAGAAGAAGTTGCAGGAAAATAAAAAGTGATGACAGAATCTTTCTTCAAATACAATGGCTGAAAAAACTTGGCAACTTTCTCAAGTGCTTCTTCTTCCTCCTCCTCATATTTCTCAGCTGCTGCCAACTGATCTCTTATGGCTCCCTCTAGTTGTACGCCGTATTGTGAACCCTTGATCTCCTTTATCACCACAATTCTAAAAAGTTTCTCCACAGGAGCTGTGGAAGATACAGACAAGAAAATAAAAGAAATGAATTAATTGGTGAATTTCAAAGTAGTATATAAAATTGTTTACTCTTGTAAATGATTATATGATCATTTACAATCCGACCTGAGACAAGAGCATCAAAGAAGAGGTTATCGTCTTCAAGCTCAGCCCTCTTTTTGCCTTTCCAGATCTCCAGATGCTGAGTGACATCTTTTTCTATGTAAATCCCAATTGCGTTATGCTTTATCTGAAGGAAATGGATTTCTAGACTAGTCAAACCTGCACAAAAAAATAAAAACATATATGAATCCAAGTTTTTTTTTTATAAAACATTAAAAACTAGATGTTTTAAGCATATTTTTTAGGGCCATACATATCATGTATTTGCATATTTAATATCTTGATTTTGATATTTAGTTGCACAACATTTTAGTGCAATAATCACAACATAATGTATGCATGAAAAGGTGTTTTACTTAATGCTAGTGATTTTTTTTAATGTGAAGTTAAAATTTTGATTATTGTATAAATGGATATAAAAATTTGGAAGTTCAATATGTAAATATATAGAAATTATGTGTTTTATTTGTAAATCGCCCTTTTATAGCTTATAGGCCATGGTTGGATCCAGGAATATTTAGTGGAATTTATTGAAATTTTATTCAAGGTCAATTGAAGAAAAAAAGTTATGCTAGTCCTTCATTTCTTTCAAAAGTGTGCACAAAAACACAATTTTTGGGGGCTCGTATTTGACCCTGGACTACTTATTTATAAGTGAGAATTTTTAAAAAGAAAAAAAAAATATTATACCAAGACACCCACTATATTAAGATGGTGGTAAGACTTGCAATGCACTATGATGCAGATTGTTGGCCTTTAAAAGAAAAACATAAAACAAACTTGAGTGTTGCTGAGATGAGAATGAGTGGCTTAACACTTAGAGAAAAAAGATGAAATGAATATATTAGAGATAGGGTTGGTGCAGTTTCAAATGCGGATGAGTTAAAGAGTCGTTTTAGATGGTTCGGTCACGGTAAACATCAGCCGTCAGATGATGTGGTTAGGAGAGTAGATGATTTAGATTCAACTTTTGTGAAGAAAGGCAAAGATAGGCCTAAAAAGACTTGGGCACATTGTATAAAAAATTATCTTAATCTATTATAATTAAATGAAATTATGACACTCATTAGGAGACAATGGAGAAAAGGATTGATATAGCCGACCCCACTTAGTCAGATAAAAGCTTGTTGTTGTTATTGTGCAAGGTCAAATATATATATGTTCTTTGGTCCAATAACAAGAAGGCTATATGTGACCTCAGATGTTGATTTCAATAGAAATAGATCATATAATTGGAAAAAAAAATAAATGCATCCATCTATTTGAAGAATAAAATCAAGCAAAAAAAAAGGGTTGGTATCCTACACCGCCATCATCTCCTACAACTATGAAAGCTAGAGTGGGCAGGAAAAAGTTATAAATTTTAGGAAAATCTATGTGATAAAAAATGAGCTTAATCTCATCTTTCTTTTGATAATCAAAGGTTCATTTCTTTGATAAAACCTTTATACAAGGAAAAAAAATCTATAAAAATGGGACCCCTCAAACATTAAAAAATTATTACCAGATGTTTTGCACTGAGCTTTCATGATTAAAGAATGCTAATGGAGAAGTATAAGATTACAATGTCTAGTGTTAATCATATTTTTAGTCAACTCTCTCTCTCTATCCCTCTTTATCTCACTCTCACTCTCATTTGATTTAGATTCAAATTCTATTTAGACCTACGACCCCTTCCTAGTGTCACTAAGTTGTTGGGTTGAGCTCAAGTCAGGTGGGATTTGGGCTTAACTTGAGCTAAAAATTGAAACAAAGTGAATTTAAATATAAATCTAATTTTACTTGAACCAAAATTAAAATTAACCAAATTAAAATGTAAATATAATTCAATCATCTTAAATTGAAATCAAAATTTAAATTAAATTCAACTTAATTCATATAGATCCCAAAATTATTGTAGCCTCCATACTCATTGTAATTCTTGAAATTTTGTTCCATTCGCAACATGACAATCATTATTATGTTTGAAAAAATACAAGTTTAATGATGATCTGACACCATTTTTACATGAAATTATGTACTTAGAGTTTTTGTGCATGAAATTTGGTCATACAAAAACTTATTCTTCGAAGCGTAATTTTACAAAATGGATTCTGTGAATATGTCTGAATCGTTAAAATCTTTCGAATGAGTTTGTTTATGTCCAAATAGGACTTCATTTAAGGGTGCATTAAGACTGATAATTAGAACGATAATGATAATAATAATAATCATAATAATACCAACAAATTGAACCCAAATCAAGATCAAATTAAACTTAAGCAAATTTAAATTAAGAAAAACTAAATTAAATTTATTAAGATCTCATCAAAAGCCCTACTAAAATTTTATATAATTCTATTTTGATTTGTCTCTCTATTTTGAGGTGGGACCCATACTTCCACCTATCTTTCCATTATAGTGGGGCTCACACTACCTTTGTCCCGTTTGTCTGACCCTACCACCTTTTCTCCCTCATTTTATCAAGTCAACCTTGACAAAGTCTACCCGCTATCACTCCCACTTCCCTAGTTCTTCCCTCCACTTCCCCAATTCTTCTCTCTACTTCTGCACTTCCCTTAGTCGAAACTCACCACTATCCTCTTCTATATTAGAGCTCCTCTCCTCTCTTTCATTCTTCTTGAGCTTATTGCTTCCTCCTTCCTCTTCCTCTCTTCTCCTTCCCAATAATAAAGCCCACTCCTCTTCTTATTCCCAAAAGCGAGAGACCCACTTCCATTTCTCATTTTCTCAATCCAAAACTACAAGTCCCTCTCCCATATCTCATCTTCTCCTTCTCAAAATGGAGAGCCTCTCTCCCATTTCTCCTCTCCATTTCACCAAACTGTGAGCCATCTACCACTTCTCTTCTTCATTTCTCCAAACCAAGCTCTCTTCCATGTCTCCTCTCCAGTTCTCTATACCGCGAGCCCCTCTCCCACCACTTTTTCCCCTCTATCTTCCCTTGGCCAAAGCTCACATCATCTCATTCTTGGGTGTTTCAAACAAACAGGGTATAGAGTAAGCTCTTTTTATATAATTTTTATTATAAAGCATGTTAATCAGTTAATTTCTATAAATTATGCCTAAAAAATTCTTATATATATATATCATTTAATCTTCTTGAGGTGGTATGTTAAAAAGGTTTACTCAAATATATTTTCATATTTCAAGTATCATGTGAATAGTTTTCAATCTAATCCAATTAGAATGTGTATATTTTAATTTCACATTCATGTAGCATGCCTTTATTTTACTTTCAAATCCATGTATTTTGTGTGTAGTTCACTTTCAAATCTATGTATTATGTGATTTACATATATTCATGCTTATGTATTATGTTGTTTAACTATTTCCATGTTTACATCTCATGTGTAGTTATATTCTTTCATTTGTCATGTATATGCTATTTATTTAAAAGCATAATTAGGTTTATGTTATTCATAAGCTCACATTTTTATGTTATAATATCTACAAGCTTAAATTTTTAGCTTGCATTTTACATATTTATAATATGTTAATTTGCAAGCATGTATGTGTTAACTTGTAAGTATGTGTGGATGTGTAATTTATAAGTATTTGTGTATGTGTTAATTTACAAGCATATGAGCATACACTAATTTGCAAGTATGTTTGTAAGTTATGATAATTTGCATGGTTATGTGTAAGTTGTGTTAATTTTGCTTGCTTATACGTGTTGAGCTGTGAAGCCTACGCACAAGGCACCTGGTGCATATGGCATATGCACCGGGTTATGGGAGTTTAAGCGCCCACTTGGGTGCTGCTTGAACTGAGGATCAAGTGCATAACACATATGTGTCTGCTATAGAGTGGGCACTGTTTTTATTCTCGAATGACCGACACATAGGGGTCGGTCATTCGGCACCTAGGCCCCCAATATGGGGCACCGATATAGAGTGTTTAGTGCTTAGGAGCCAAGTTTGGGAGGCTAAGCGTCTGATGATGTTACTACACAAAAATTATTTTTAAGCCAATTTTTTAGCATGGATTGGTGAGCTTGCTAATTTCATCTTTCTGAATTCTTTGACTAGCATCCTTGTGAAGGTGAGGAGTGTCGAAGAGCTGGATTTCAATGATTCAGTGTGATTTTTTGTGTTTGATCAAAGAGGGAAGATTGTTGGTGCAAGTCGTGTAAGTTTCTTCATTTGAGTGTGGAGAAGAAACTCGTGTGAGTCCTTTGTAAAACTTTCTAAATTTCATAATGGAATTTATGGTGGTGTAGCTCCGTGATTTTTTCGCATTCTCGAAATTTTCTACGTAAAATTCTTGTGCATTTTCTGGTTTATTTGATTGTGCTTCCGTGTTTAAATTTTTGTTTAGGTTTTCTCGAATCTTATGATCTTATTCTGTGGAAAAATTAAAAGGAGACTCTTTTGCAGTAATTTTCCCTAACAAATTGGCATCAGAGAGGAGTTTGATTAGAGTGGGAACAATGACTGGAGAAACAAAGTTCAAATTGAAGAAGTTTAATGGAAGATACTTCACTTTCTGGAAGATGCAAGTGGAGGATTTATTTTATCAGACATGATAAGAAAGAGTGAGTTTAGGCTTATAGAGGATGTGAAGTGTTGGATCTAACGCCACTAGCTTTGATCAGGTTAACACTTTCCTCATATGTTCCGTTGAACATTGTGAGAAAACTATGATGAATCTCATGGCAGCATTGGCCAAGTTCTACAAAAAATCTTCTGCTACCAATAAGGTTTCTCTAATGAAGAAATTAATCGATATGAAGACGATGGAAGGTAATTCAGTTGCAAAGCTTATAAATTCATTCTAATTTCAATATTAGTCTCGTGCAACATGATCTTCATAAGCAAAATTTATATGTAAAAGATATTTATTGTCAGTCATTTCATAAGTGAGTGACTTTACTTTGATTAGAAGAAATGGCCAATAAATTGTCTAAATATAGGTTAAACATAATTTGAAGTTCCTAATTATGAATAATACTCATGACTTAATTTGTAACTTAAATGCACCAAACAAATGAGGATTGTTTTAGCTCATAAAAAGCTTAACTAAATGAAATTCTTCAAAAATTCAAGATGGATGATTGCAATCAAATTATCATCTCCATAGATTAGCACTTTAGAGCTAGCTATTAAGATAATTATATGTATGTAATTTTGAGCATCATTTTGAATGACAAACTAAATTATTTAAACCTAACAAGCTATTTGGCTGCAAATATGGCTTAAAAATTACTATAAATTTAAATTTAATAAATTCAGAGAAAGCTAAAATCTGAGGAGTATTGATGATAGAGGTTAAATCTGATTAAGACCTCGTTTGGGGCAACTTATTTTGCTGCGGCAGCGTTTGTTTCGGCGTTTATTGCTACGTTTTTATAGCAGCGTTAATCGCGTATTCGATATTACTTCTATCCATCGAACGCGGGGGGAGGGGTTCCGTTCGGCATTGGTTAGGGCTTATTTTCCTTCTGTGCCCCTGTGGATTCTCTCTCGCGCTCTTCCCCGCGATCTCCATTACTGATTTTCTCGTGCGTAAACTTCTGGTGAGATCTTGCGTAAACTATAGAAATGACACTCCTTTGATCTTCTCTGGTTCATTTATGCGGCTCGAATGTTTTTTTTGGTGTTCCTTTGGTTTCTTTTTAGGCCTAGAAGGCAACTACGAAGCTTTTTAGGTTCTTCAATATGCTCTAGAAATGTTCTCCATAGATCTTCTGTGGTTTTTATGTCCTTACATTTTGCTTTTTTGGGATTTTAGCTCTTACATTTAGGGATTTTTAGATCTTGCTCTGAAAATGGATCACATATTTACAGTGCATTTAGATGACGCACTGCTCTGGAAATAAGAAATTAAGCTTGTTTCTCTCTGTTTCATTGCAATTAGCTATTTTGATGTGGTTAATTTTCTGAAATTCTTGGTTGCTAGTTCCATCAAATCATGGCTTTAATCTTACAGTTGGGGTTGGGGGAATGGCTTCATTGCAATACATTTCAATACATGTCATTGAAATACATTTCGGTTCATTGCAATACATTTCAATACATGTCATTGCAATACATTTTGGTTCATTGCATTTCGGCTGATGCGTGTAGGATTATTGATGTTGCACTCCGGGTCATTGCAATACATTTCGGTTTGAGCTATTCTGAAATTTAGAATTAGGAAATTGGGCTTTGGTATTTTCTGGAATTCTTGGTTGAACTGATAAGGGACTGTGGTGGCTGCAGCACTGCTGCCTTTTGGAGTTTCTTCATAATTTTTGCTCGTCTGATAAGCCTCTTTCATTTAATATATACTACATGCAATCCATATGGCTTGGTTCATTCATATAACGCAAGAATCTTCATTCCTGTATACAGTTCCAGCTACTTGCATTTGCCTGACTAAATTACTGATGATATTTATGTAATTTGAGAATTGTGTGGAGTTTTGTAGAAATTGCTGCTAGTATCAGTAGCTTTAAGTAACTATTTCCAATGTAAGAAGGCCACAAGTAAGATTCCTCTTAGAGTTTATTCGTTAAATTGTTAGAATCAGTACATTTCGACTGCTAGTTCCATTAATGCAATACATTCCGAATGCCAGCATTGCTTTCGGTTATGGTGTATTAGAGTTGGCTTTGGTATTTCTTTGGTAATCTTAGTTCAAGGGGCAAGGAAATGACATCAAAGTATTTAGAGTTGGCCTTGTAACCTTTTGGAATTGCATAATAAAATATTTTTGAAGTCTTACTGTGGATGTAGGTCAATGACCAAACCACATAAATCATTTGTTTCTTCATATATTTCTTTTTTTGCTATTGATCAAGTTGTTATGATCTTGTTTGTGTTGGTGGCAAATGTTTATGTTTGGAGAGTGGTGTTCTTGTTGGGCTGCTAGTTTCATTAATGCTTTGGTATTTCTTTGGTAATCTCGGTTCAAGGGGTAAGGAAATGACATTAATGTATTTAGAGTTGGCCTTGTAACCTTTTGAAATTGCATAATAAAATATTTTCGAAGTCTTATTGTGGATGTAGGTCAATGACTGAACCACACAAATCATTTGTTTCTTCATATATTTCTTTTTTTGTTATTGATCAATTTGCTATGCTCTTGTTTGTGTTGGTGGCAAATGTTTATGTTTGGAGAGTGGTATTCTTGTTGGGTTGATGTTGTTGTGGGCTTGAGATGTTTATGTGCTTGATGTATTATTACTTCAAATATAATCTCTTTTAATTCTCATTTGTTCTCTATAGCTTCATTATGTCTAAATCAGTTTAAGGGAGGACCTCTGCAATGTGGGATATAGAAGTAACAAATATTTTATGTGATCTTTGTATAAAAGAAATAGAACTTGGGAACAGACCAACAACGTTTTTTAATAAGGAAGGGTGGCGAAACATTGAAAAGAGATTCAAAGAATTAACTGGCAGGGATTATGATAAGCTGAAATTTAAAAACAAATGAGATCAATTAAAGAAGGAATGGAAAATATGGAAGGAGTTGAAACGTTGATCTACAGGTTTGGGTTGAGATCCGATTAAAAGGACAATTGAAGCTCCCGCTGAATGGTGGGCTGAAAAATTAGAGGTATTTTATATATACTTCGTGATTTGTTCGATTTTAATTCCAAATTACTTCTTTAATTATAATTTTCTAACTATTCGCTCTAAAATGTTCTGTCACAGGCGGTACCAGCAGTGAAAAAGTATAAGCAGTGCAGGATTGAGCCGAAATTTAAAGAAAAACTGGTCATAATATTTAAATGGGTTGTCGCGACAAGAAAATTTACTTTCAACCCATGTCAAAGTACTTTTGAAGGGATATCAGATGAGTTCACTCCAGAGCCATTAACACCTGATGAAGAAGTGCCTAGCATTAACCAGAGTGATACGGGTGACTCTAGTAGAGCAAAGAGGGTCAGGGTTGCTAAGAAAAATAAAGAGAAAGAATGTTTGTTGAACACCTCCTTCGATCGTTTGATTGAAGCTTTTGCAGCTCCACCTATCTCTGATGCGAGCATATTAGACTGTCTGAGACTTTTGCGTACTATTCCTGAAGTTTTGGTAGATAAGCGATTTCACGCACATTGTGTGAAAAAACTTGATGATTCAACTAGAATGAAAATATTCATGGCACTAGAGCCAGAAATGCGTCTTGAATATTTGCGGGTTTTGGTCAATGAATCGATGAATGATATTTCTTTATGGATTGTATATGTATTTGCACTTTTTGAACTTTGACTAATGTCGTTTTATTTTTAATATGTTTGAGACTTTTAAGCATGCTACCTTCTCGTGTTTGGGACTTTTTTAACTAATTATGTTAACATTTTAAATTTTTGGATAGTGGACTATTAATGTTTATATTTTAAATCATTTAGGATGGATCCGCAACGTGAACGTCGTAGGAGAATGACATTTGCTACAACCGTTGTGATATTGTTATTGGATTATTACCGACATAGGACTACTCACATTCGTTGCATGACATCCACCTTTGTTGGAAATAGATGGGTTGGTGAAATGCTTTATGGCCATCTAATAAGATTTAGAAATATTTTCAGAATGACAGCACCTATTTTTATGGATCTTCTGCACGAGTTATGTGTAAATCACGGCCTCCAGGGTTGTTCAAGAACTACGTGTAAAGATGTGTTGGCTATAATACTGTACATTCTGTCACAGAATGAGTCAATTCGAGGAACTATTGAAAGATTTCAACATTCATCCGAAACAATTAGTCGTTACTTTTCAAAAGGGATACAGACACTTGTTAGCTTAGCAGCTCAAATAATTCAACCGGATGATCCATCATTTGCTACCACTCCAGAACAAATTTCCAACTATCCACGATACATGTCATATTTTAAGGTAACTATCAGTGTTTTCAATTTATTACATTCTATAATTTAACAATATTATTACTCTCTAATGACCAATTAAACAGAACTGTATTGGTGCAATTGATGGTACCCACGTTGATGCTCGAATACCCAACCACGAGAAGGTAGCATACATCGGTTGGAGTGGTTTAACAACGCAAAATGTAATGGTTGTATACGACTTCAACATGTGTTTTACTTTTGTGGTGGTGAGCTGGGAAGGGAGTGCACATGACAGTCGGATTTTTTCATTTGCTACTAGGAATAGATCACAGTGTTTCCCTCACCCCCCCCCCATCAGGTTAGTTTTGTTTTCCAATTTGTCTATGTTAGCATGTAATGTTTTTTAATAACATTATTTTTCGTACCAGGAAAATATTATTTGGTCGATGCCGGATATCCTATGCAAAGGGGATACCTGAAGCCCCATCATGACACAAGATATCATATTCCTGATTTCGAGCGAGGTAGTGGCACAGTACGTGGCAGAAAGAAAATGTTTAATAAATGTCACTCATCTTTATGCGGGGTAATTGAAAGAACATTTGGAGTTTGAAAGAAGAATGGGTCATCTTACGTGATATGCCGTCGTATCCTTTCCAAAAGAAGGTGCATATTGTGGTTGCAACAATGACACTACATAACTTCATCTGAAGACATTTGTCACGATTAGATACAGACTTCATTATGGCTGACAATGATGAACTGAATGTCTTCGAACAACCTACAGGACTTGTGGGGGGCATTCCTTCCCTGAGGATGATATAGAATCTAATGAATTTGGAGATCAGGAAGGTGAAGGTTTGGCTGATATGATTGCTTTAAGGGAGTCTATCACAGATGATATTTGTGGATGTTGATCTACCAAGTTTTCCTTTAATAAGGTTATAGGTTTATATTCATATGTATTTAATTTTGGTTACTTTTAAAATACCTTAAAACGACATTGATTCTTTTGTTATTTTCGCAGTTATACAAACATGACTTCCATGATATCAGGTACAGACAAAGAGATTTTGTGTTATTGTGGGCTACCGTCTCCGTTGCTAACGTCACGTAAGGAGCATAGGTTTAGGAGGCAGTTTTATGGTTGTGCCAGAGGTGTTTCAGCTCGTTGCGGTTTCTTCAGGTTGGCTGATAGTCCCTCATATTACACTGACAGTAGTCATGCCAGCATTCATGTGAATCTGATGTTTCCTCCGTCTGACAGTGCAGATGAGGACCAACGTAGCCAGAGTCTGAAGTTAAATATTTTAATATTTCTCTTTGTTGTCGTACTTGTATTTGTACTTTTTTTAGTTCTCCTGGTACTCATTAGGGTGTGAGAACTGTATGATATCTTTTAGAACTGATTTGTGATTGTCGTATGTTTCTGCATTATATGTTTCTTTCCTATCAATAAGCTATTCTGAATAAGCTGCCCCAAACAGTTTTATTAGACAGGGGCAGGAATGTCATTTAACCACCAATAAGCTAGTCTGAATAAGTTGTCCCAAACAACAAGCCAAATTATTCTGATAATCTGCAGATTATCAGATTATCAGAATAATCTGCTTATCAGCAGATTATAAATAATCCACAGCTGCGCCAAACACCCTAAAGCTTGATGAACTATTTTGCTACCTATTTAGAACATAAGTTTGCTCGTTTAAATATATATTTAATTTTAATCATGAATGACATAATTATTAAGGCTAATTTATAATTTTATTATATTAATTATCAAATAAAAGTTTTTTTATTTAATTAATCGACATTAAGAAATTTACTTAACTAATTAATATTTAATTATTTTTCCATTATTTATTGTTAAACATAAGACACCATCTCAATTAGTCAATAATTAATCCTTTATTAAACTAATTACATAATACTTTTTATCTACTCATTTTACATAAAAATGATATTCGTTTAGTTAAGTTAGTTCCTACTAGCCTATATCAAATGTAACTCAATTAATAAAATTATAATTAGCATCAGATATAATATCAATTGATCCTTAATTAGTAATTTATTAAGTTAATTTAAAACATCTTCCGTTCTAAAATTAAGTTAAAAAAATAATATCACTTGGCTAATATTAATTAGGAAGACGGATTTAACTTTCTAATTAATTTAGGATAACTTTTGTTTTAGTAGTTAAAAATTATCAATTTAATTAATAGGTTTTTACTTGACATGTCTTTTGCTCCAACCCAAAACCATCAGGCCAAAAGAAATGAAGACATCGCAACCAAACCACAACTAAATCCCTCATCCTTTCTTTCGAGAAAAATTTGCGTACGTTTTAACGTAGCGCTGCGTGCGTCAGATAGGTTATAGGGAGGGTATTTATAGTTATATCAGCGTTGTACCCCCTGTACCATCCTTGTAACCTACCTGTAACTTACCAAAATATGAAAACAGAAGCGCGAAACTTACTAGTTACAGGTAGGTTACAGAGGATATAACGCAAGCATAACCCTGAATACCCTCCCTGTAACCTACCTGGCGTACGTAGGGTTACGTGCGCAAATTTTTCTCCATCCTTTTCCCCTTACCGCATTTCTGTTCATTGATTTTTTTTAAATCATACATACCACACAATAGTTTTATTTTAGGTCGACTTGAGGTGTGAAATTGATATTAACTATAACTTCAAAAACTACTTCGAGAAAAACTGTGTACTTTGAAATTAATACATGTCTAGTTACATCAAACAAATTACTGATTCTAAAATACTTCTTCATTATTCCTCAAAATCACATTTTGTAGCTCCACAAAACCAAATAAATCCTTAGGGCAAAAGTAAGTGTACCTTGGCCTAACAAAGCCAATGGCTTGGTTTTGGTGATCTCAACTGGGAAAGGGATTTCATCGATCATCACCTCCTTCGAACTCATGCCTGTAAAAACCATCATATCATTCACCAATGGAAAGAAATCAGACGGCAGTTTCAAAAACTTACTTCTTAGAGCGAGAGAGAGACAAGCAAGAAGAGCTATAGAGGAATCTGAAGGCTGAAATGCGCTGACTGGAAGTAGAGATGGCTTCAGGGCTATTATTTAATGGAGAGAGATGGGGAGGTGGGGGTAGTTGGGATGAACGGCTGACAAAACATTTTACAGAAATTTACATGCGCTGCACCTAATTCTCATTATATTCATTTCATGCATTTACGTACTATATATGGAAATGTGAATCTCATTGTTGAAAAATATGATAAGATGTAAATTGGGTGTTATGTTTGTAATAATAAAATTTTTGATGTATGTATGTAAATTCCCAAACATAAATTTGTAATTTTTAATTTGAGAGCTAATCAATCTTTCATTTCCAATCAGTTAATATCATTCTTTAAAGTTCGTAGTTTAGCTTCAATAAAAAAGAAAAATAATTAAAACAATTAGGAATATCTCATACAATAATGATAAAGGACATATAAATAGTTGATATTTGACGAAATTTGTACTTCAGAATAATAAACAATAACAACTTAATCTCCTTGAACATTTAAATATTTGAATTATTGATAATTATTGTTCCAAAATGTGAAATTTTTCGACATATCAATCATTTTATGTTGAGAAATTTAGGGCGAAGAAAAATAGGAATCGACACAAAACCAGAAGAATGCAGAGATTTAACGAAGCTCGGCAAAGATACCTACATCATCGGGAGCAGAGCAGCGAATTCTGCACATCTACCATCGCTCCTCCCAACCCACTAATCCAAGAGACACACCTCTTCACACCAAGAGACACTCATTTTCATTCCAGGAGACACACATCTACATTTCAAGATACTACAAATTTCCTAATATATGAGTCATACCTAACATTTTACTTGGGTAAATAAATAAATAAATAGAAGCATCATACCACGCAACTCTCATATATTTATATAACTAAAATTCAATTTTTTATATTTGCCTTTACAATTTAAAGACCTCATCAAATCTATCACTAAGAATATTTTTTCTAAATTTATACTTTGATATTATTGTGATTATTATGTATGTATATGTCAAAATTTAGCATTGTTTTACTAACAAAACCTTACAAACATGTGGTAGGCCAAAGAGTTCATTTACTTGCGCATGAGCCGATTTATTTGCGTGTAGATATGTGCAACTAATGATGCCATTGCCATATGAAACAAATCTTAAAGCAAATTAATCCTTGGGAAATAAACATTTTTATCAATGTTATTTGTTTGCAATGACTGATTTCAAATATGCAATAAATTAAGTAGGTGTTGTATACCCCATTGAGCTTTCGTGAAAGATGCACGATTCCACCAATTTTAGTAAAAGAAATTTTCATTCAACCACACCTAAATTAGGGCTGTCAAAACCGAGGTGACCTAATTCTTATGCATTCACATATCTAACATTTAAATTTTGATATTTATATTTATATCAAATTGTATTAAAAATCTACAATAACAAAGCCTTAATCCCACTACACGGGGTCGGCTACATGAATCCTTTTTCTCCATTGCGTCTTATTTTAGTGTCATATTTTCATTTAGTTCTAATAAATTAAGAACATTTTTTAAAGAATAAGCTCAAGTCTTTCTAGTTCTAGCTCTGCCTTTCTTAACACAAGCCGAATCTAAAACATCTACTCTCTTAATCGGATCGTTAGCGTTGATGATCATTTTAATGTGATGTCAAATATTTAAATGTAATGTATGCAAATATGAAAATTTAGATGGTAGATATGTCAAAATATAAGAATTGTTTGCTAAGTATATAAATGCCGTTTTTAACTTTTAGTAATATATAACATTCTATTTCACATTAACTTTTCACCCACTTAGTATTAAAAAGGAAACTTATTCTAATCGAAAATTTAAAGAATAACACTTGAATTCTTAATTCTCATATCAATTTCTAAATTCAAAAATTGCTATTTGGATATAACTTAAAAATTGAATTCAATTAAAAAATAAGGAAGATGAAAAATTTGCGTACGATAGACGTACGCAGCGCTTCGTGCGATTTCGAGGTTATAGGGAGGGTATAAGGGGATTATACTTGTGTTATAACCTATTGTAACCTCTATGTAACATAGTGTAACCTACTTGTAACCTACAAATAAGTTCTGCGCTTCTGTTATCATATATAGTAGGTTACAAGTAAGTTACAGAAGGTTATATGGAGGTTACAAGGGGTTATACCGCAAATATAACCCCGTTATATCCGCGGTATACCGATGAATCGTACGCAGCGCTACCTACGTCTATCGTACGCAAATTTTTTTCTGATCTATTATATGATGATTTATCCATAAAAATTTCCTTGAATGTTTTTAATGTGGTGAAAAATCTAAATTTGTTTTAATGTTTTTTATTTCAATTTAAATTTTATTTTATAAACATTGGCTAACATAAATTCGCAGGGACAAGTGGACGTAACTAAGATAGAAGTCAATAATTTTTATTCAATTTAATTTACAAAGCATATCAAAATATTA
>JXCR01146448.1:11847-22965 GCA_002079205.1 Phalaenopsis hybrid cultivar
GAAAAGTAAAGTTTTGGAAATTTTCCTAACTCTATGTTGTGTATTGGGAGTCCTTAAATCTTAAGGACAATATTATTAAGCAGAACATATTAAGTTTAATAGATCCCTAAGGTATTTATCAGGTTAGGAGTAGGGAGCAGGTCCATGCAACCTTCTTTATATCTGGTAAAAGGACTTGGGTTCATTTAAACTTTATTATGTTGCTTAATAATTCATCCTAAATATCCTGATGCTCAGTGAACATTGATGTCTTGATTATTCCTAAGAATAAGGTAATTCTAAAATTATGTGGGTGAAGACCCTAAAGGGGCAAATTAGTGTTATTAAGAACACTTAGCCAAATTTTAGTCCTAACTGGACTTGTGGTGTTTTAAAAGAGTTTGATTATGTTGATTTTTTCTAATCCTTTTAACAAGTGGATTTCAACTTAAGTTCACCACTAAGTCCTTAAGACCTGAATGTATTAAGTGTGTGTATCGGACTAAGAATATATATATATTGTTGAATACTATCATGGCGTATGGTCTTATATTGTCTGTGAGTTCAAACAACTTAGGAAAGTTTGTGTTTAATATGATGGATGTGTTCTTTGAGCTAAGTTCGAAAAAAAATTTATAGAAAGGGCTTTTTGGCTCTCCCTTCACAGATAAGAGTCCAATCCGCTATACATAAAAAATTATAAAATTACAACACGTATGATATCATGCTTGTCTGCAATGTCTTAAAAAAAAAGACTGTGATGTGAGTGTCAAAACATGCTGTGGATATGAATGGACGTATGAAATTTAATTTAATGATGGTCATCTTTGGATAGTCGGTTTGCCCGATCTGCTCAACTAGACTACTTTGCAGGTGAATTTGGCTCAACTACTTCGACATGTGGGCTCAGTTCGAGAATACATATATCAAAGCTTTATTTCAGTTTACGTTCGTATTTAGGTAGGTGTGTGTAACTGTTTATAAGTTTCGCCTAAATTTAGAGAAATTATTACATCTGGAAGAGTTGCGTTCGGAGTAGGTGCCGATGGTAGTTTATTTGATAGTATTAGTGATATTTATGGCAGTATTAATGGTATTGTGGTGTAATAATACCACCAGTCATACGCACTAGCTATCCAGATGCAATATTTTCTCCTAAATTTGGGCTTTGAAAATATTATTTGGAGTAAATAATAGGAAGAAAACCCTAATATTCTTTAAATTCATATTAGATTTAATTTAATGAAAATATTTTAATTTCATCCAATTAGATATTACTATCCAAGTATATGAAATGGACTAAACCAACTCTCTTAATGTCAATAGGATTAAGGCAAATATAATTAATTTAATAAAAATTCAATTATATTCATATATAAATATAAAGAAAAACGAAATTTCACATAAACACCACACAATTCTTATGTATTTACATATTAAACACACATTTTGATATTTACTTTTATCATACTTTAATGTGACATGAAAAGGAGGTATTTAACTCTTAAGAAATTAGTAATAGTGGTATTTTTTATATAATATTAAAAACTTGTGTGTTACATTTGTAAAAATGAAAATTTGTATGGTAGTAGTGTAAATATATAATTATAGCGGGGTAAGTATGTAAATAAGCCATAAATGGTGCTGTTGGCTGTTCTGAGCCGGGCATGGGATTTTTAGTGTGTGCATGTGTCGGGTAGAGAAGCAGCAGCATCTGAGATTCNATATGTAAATAAGCCATAAATGGTGCTGTTGCCTGTTCTGAGCCGGGCATGGGATTTTTAGTGTGTGCATGTGTCGGGTAGAGAAGCAGCAGCATCTGAGATTCTGATGAACCAGCTGTAGTAGTAACCATCGTTTACCAATATCTCGTGAACCCCATTCAATTAGCCCGCAGCTCTGCCTTCCACCACTCACTAAACTGTGGGGCCCACAGACATTCATTGGCGGTCCCCGCAACCAATAAATATATATTTACATACCTAACATCCAACATTCCATATTTGCATAATACAAATGCCAATTGACGCATAATCTTCCTTTCTTGGTGTTAAAAGGTAATTTCATGATGATGGAATTTAAGAAAGCTTACGTATTGCTTATATGCATTTACATTTCTAACCCTAAAATTTTGATATTCACATTTATGAAGTTTTGGTGTCACAANCGTACATGCCACATTGCTTATATGCATTTACATTTCTAACCCTAAAATTTTGATATTCACATTTATGAAGTTTTGGTGTCACAAAGCATGTGGATATGAAAATGTCTTTCAGTGTTAATATAAAAGTTTTGGGCTAAAGAAGTCGACATCAAAATTTAGTCATAAAAAGTCTCAAAGTTTTAGTGGTATACGAGTCTAACCTGAACCTGACCAGCCAACCTTATAACTTAAGGAATAACAGTTAATTGGGTAGGCGTCAAGTGATTTCGAGTCAATATCAGGTTAAATTGGAATTGATAGGTCAATTTTGAGTTAGGGGGTCATTTTCAAGTTGACGAGTTAACCGAATTCTATCTCTAAGAGTTAAACGGGTTAATATTTTTTATCCCAATCGATCTCAAAATTATTCTGATTAATTCGAACCCGAATTATTTAGGTCTATGTTCTCAGCTTTAATTGGTGCGCGACTTCAATTTTTGAGACCCTAAANGTAGGTCAATTTTGAGTTAGAGGGTCATTTTCAAGTTGACGAGTTAACCGAATTCTATCTCTAAGAGTTAAACGGGTTAAAATTTTTTATCCGAATCGACCTCAAAATTATTCTGATTAACTCGAACCCGAATTATTTAGGTCTATGTTCTCAGCTTTAATTGGTGCGCGACTTCAATTTTTGAGACCCTAAAAATTAATGAAAAATAATTATATTATATTTAACTTTTATATAATTTTAAGACACGCACGTGATGGGTACATGAAATTCTAATTTATTGATCTTTGAATATTATTATCATTAAATTTGAATTTTGGTTTTAAATAAATATTCAACTTTATGATGACAATATCCTTTTGGACTGAATTTGATAAGTAGCTCATGAGCCGAACTTAATTTGCTCACAAGTCTAGCTCAAGCTAGCCTAACTCCACTCACTAGTTTGTGAGCTGACTATTTTAAAAAATAATTAATATAAAATATACTTAAAATATATTAAAATTCAAACTTTTATTTTTAAGTTACTAAAAAAAATTACAAAAAAAATTTCATTTTATATTAATATATTTCTAATTAATTATCTCCTAAATGCTTATAACTCGAGCTTGAATAAATATTATTTTATCCCTTTTATGATAAATAAAAATTCAATGCTTTACCTTTAAATTAATAAAAAAACATTAAAAAAAGAGATATTTTACAATTTATATCCAATCATTTCTTATTAATTATCTCATAAATGCTTATACTCTAGCTTAAATTGATATTATTGTATATCTTTCATAATAAACAAGTCGGCTCATGAGCCGACTCGAAGAATTAAACTTAAGATAGAGCACAAACTTGACAAATCTACCAGGCTTGAGTTCGACTACACTCTTTTACACTCTTAAGATGTTTTTAGTTCAACTATGATTATACAAATTGTCAGTTCAAGAATTGCTGTGAAAAATTTACTGTTCAAAAGCTCGTGCTTTTGAAAATTTTATATTTGGAANATATTATTGTATATCTTTCATAATAAACAAGTCGGCTCATGAGACGACTCGACTCGAAGAATTAAACTTAAGATAGAGCACAAACTTGACAAATCTACCAGGCTTGAGTTCGACCACACTCTTTTACACTCTTAAGATGTTTTTAGTTCAACTATGATTATACAAAATGTCAGTTCAAGAATTGCTGTGAAAAATTTACTGTTCAAAAGCTCGTGTTCTTGAAAATTTTATATTTGGAAGTGTTGTCTATGGATAAATGTCTGAAATACATTTGTGTTCATATTAGTATATATTTTAAAAGTCTTATACAAAATTTTGATCTAATTATTTGTTGTATGTATAGAGCTGTTTATATGGCTCAATAAGCTATAAAACAAACATACCCTAAGTCTCAAGTATATAGCTGTTTATATACTTGATACATAAATCAAATGGAGCATTTACATACATAACACCCAAGCCTTCTATACCATATCAAATATAACACCATTTTAACTTCTAAAAACTAAAATACACCTTTTACATATGTATGTAAAATATGTAAAAAATTGAAGTTCAGATGTTAATACATAAGAATTGAACAATATGCATGTAAATCATTCATAAATTTAAGGCATATATGATATATGCAACATATCATTATTTTAAATATCACATAAGATTTAATCATCCATATCATTTTCTTTAGCTCAAAATTGAAGTTATAGTGAAAATCAGCATAAAACATTTTATGTAGAGGCAGGTGGTATTTATGTCAAACTTGAAGTTTAGGGGTTGGATATGTAAATAACTAACAATTGAGTGGGGCATTTGTGTAAAGATAATAAAATATATTTATTATACGAGAATTAGTAGGGAAGAGACATGAAAATGGTACATGTAAAATTCATGATTTAACGCCTTATGCAACACTAAAGAGGAATGAATGAAAAATAAAAACTCATAAAACCAATCTTAAATAAATGGGTTAAACCTAACCTAATATGAAATTTTAAATACATATCACACAATTATTATATTTATACATGTAACAACTAAACTTTTATATTTATATTTATACATTTTAGTATCACAAGTCTCTTCGGCACATCTGATAACGATACAGAAAAGATTAGCATGGTCCCTGCGCAAGGATGACACACATAAATCGAGAAATAGTATCATAAACTTATGCGTAATGATACTTCAACTTCCAATATTTATACAACGCTTTCATGCATATGCTTTGATGAAATCATGACACTAAAGCATTATGTATGTAAATATATAAATGTTGTATTGTTGAATGCAAATTGTTCTTTCTTTTAATAGACGAATATCTCTTGTTCTTAAATGCCGAAAAAAAAACTAACTTTTTAGGCTTTGTCAAGATTGAAGGTGAAGAACTAATTAACCAAAATTGTGTGAGATNCCCAAGCCTTCTATACCATATCAAATATAACACCATTTTAACTTCTTATGCAACACTAAAGAGGAATGAATGAAAAATAAAAACTCATAAAACCAATCTTAAATAAATGGGTTAAACCTAACCTAATATGAAATTTTATATACATATCACACAATTATTATATTTATACATGTAACAACTAAACTTTTATATTTATATTTATACATTTTAGTATCACAAGTCTCTTCGGCACATCTGATAACGATACAGAAAAGATTAGCATGGTCCCTGCGCAAGGATGACACGCATAAATCGAGAAATAGTATCATAAACTTATGCGTAATGAATGCATTATATATGTAAATATATAAATGTTGTATTGTTGAATGCAAATTGTTCTTTCTTTTAATAGACGAATATCTCTTGTTCTTAAATGCCGAAAAAAAAAACTAACTTTTTAGGCTTTGTCAAGATTGAAGGTGAAGAACTAATTAACCAAAATTGTGTGAGATATAAATATAGAAGCAATGTTTAATATGTAAATAAGTAGGAATTCGTTGGTATGTATGTAAATGCCCCTTTAAAATGCAGGGCATTTACATGCATACCACATAATCGGTATGTATTTACATTTTTAACATCGAAACATACTTGCACATACCACTCAAATATCTAACATTAAATCACTATCTTTATAGAAGTGAAGCACACATCCTTCATGCATAAAAGATTTGACAGGAAAGTGCCATACATGTAAATATCAACTTTTGGGTGTTAGATATGTAAATATATAATAACATTTCATCATAATAATAATAACATTTAAACAGTTCATCAAACTGAACCAATCAAATCAGATTTCACTCTATGAAACAGCTAAAACTCAATCATAAAGCTTAGTATGTGTAAAGAGCACTGAAACATAACATAAAATATAAATTAAATGGAGACACTACATAGGAAAAACCAGATTCCTATAAAAATTATTGGAAGATTTACATACATCCCACACAATTCTGATGTATTTACATATCTAACACCTAAATTACAATTTTCACATACATACCACCTTAACCATGCATGAAAACGTATATTTCACTTTTTGGATAGGATATGAAAGATTTGGGTGGTATACCTGTAAAAAGAAAAGCTTGCGCTTAGATATGCAAATACATAGGAATAAGGTGGAATGTATGTAAATGCCCCATCATTATTTACTTGATGACTGGGTATAAATAGAGCTTGAATGTCAAGTCAAACTTTCAAAAATAATAAGGGTAATTTTTATGATGGGAGTTTCGGTGGTCTTTGTACGCTACAATTCCATTGTTTTCATTCTTATAAAGTTAAGACCTTTTTCCTTATTTCATGTTGTTTTAAAATTTTCAAACACACGTATCAAATATTTTTATATATTAATGTTGTGTCAAAATTAGGATAAATCTGGCCAGACGATCAATTTGGACAAAATAAATCCGCCACTTTGATAAATCTAGATTTCATGGATAAAAAATACTTCACGGATTTCGTACATTTCGGCAGTAAATCCTGTGAATTGGAGAATTTAGTAAATCAGGAATGAGCGAAAAGAGGAAGAATGGCGTGAACATGCTCACCTTCCTCAATGGTTTCTGGTAGGAGCAGTGAGAATGGATGAGAAAGATGGGAGTTTCAGCTGTCTTTGTACACTACAATCTCGTTGTCGCCCTCCAAGCTAGCTAGCTCCAGTCACGACTGACTCAAATATTTAAGTTAATAAAAAAGTTGAAGTGTGAGACTGGACTAATTGGCAGAGGAAAGGAAGACTTTATGCCTTATAAATAGTATATTGGTTCATGTAATATAACATGTATTTAGAATGCTGTTTTTATTGAGTGAATCTTGTACCATGCTCTCTTTTCCCACAACAAGAAAAACAAGAACAACAACAAAGCCGTAATCACACTATGTGGAGTTAGCTACATGAATCCTTTTTCTCCATTGCATCCTATTTAGTGTCATATTTTCATTTAGTTCTAATAAATTAAGATCAATTTTAATACAATACCGTGCTCTCTTTTCCCAATCTACTAAAATCTACATCAATATGTGGTTGTGGATTTATTATTAGTAGAAACTAAACTGCATAAATCTTGGAAGTTTGTGTTTGGTTATACCTATCATTCTCAATGATTGTGATGTTTCTAAATTCATGTCATAAGATGTCTTCATCACATTAAATTAGTATCAGAGCGTATGTCTAAATTGGCTTTATAAACTTCAAGAGTAGTGCTAAACAAGGAGAAAAATGGATGAAAAAGGCTCTCTTGGTGATTAAGTGTGCATAGCATAGGAGATTCTGGTTTTCATCCTCGAAAAATAAGCAAAAGAAGATTTGTAGTTAATATCGATATCTTCGTGCGCGACTAAAAGTCTATCATAGAAATTTTATTAAACGCGGAGACAGTACACCTATTAAATCGCATCTAAATGAGTTCATTTCCATTATTTGAGATTTGATGAATGATGATGTGCTTTTTATGATAAATATAAAATTAAGAAGTCCTTACCTCCCTCTTATAAGCATTTTCATGACTAAGTTGTTATATAGAAGAAATAATGTCCAACTTAGAAACCATTAACAATCCACTTAGATATGATTCCTAAGCTTGAGGGATAAGAGATGAAAAGCTTGATTCAAATTTTTTAGTGAGAGTAAACGCCAACGAAGAAAGCACGTACCTTTTGAAGCAAATTTGCTGGACGAAAACATGCTTTTTTCTACTACGAGCAAATGCAAGTCATGAGAGATTATATGGTTTTGAAGATGAGAAAGCATCACCGTTGGCCAGTGAAATATTAAGAGCAATAAAGTTTGTGAAGATGCTTTTACAAGAACAATAAGTTAAATATTCTTTTGTGGTTAGTCTAAAAGAAATTTTATGGAAATGTTCTAAACATTAAATAAGTGGAAAGCCTACGTTTCAGGGAAATACTTTTACCATGAGGACTTTTTTGCACATGTAACCTTAGCATGCTTAGCAGAAAAGTTGACATATCAACTTGCACTGACACATTGCTTGCTCTCCCAAAAATATTGTCCAAATTGCAAAAGAAAATTATTTTATAAAAACTTAGAGGTTTTCAAGGAGCACACTATCAACATTCCTTTTTTTGAAGACATATAATAGATGGCTAGTTATGTGAATTTTATGAAGAATTTCTCGAATAAGAAGAGAAAACTCAAAGATTTTTTAGATTGTTTCTTTAACTAAAGAATATAGTGGTATCCCATACAAGAAGGTGTCATAGAAACCTAAGGACACGCGTAGTTTACCATTTCATGCACATTTACCATGTCCTGCAACATAGGAGACAAATTGTTTAGAAAGGTTCTTTAAGGGCTAGCACTAATCTCATGCTTCTTTCCATTTTCAAAAGATTATGATAAGAGAAGTCCTCCTAATCGCATTGGCATGTAGTTAGTTGACCTATCTTTGACTACCTAGGGGATAGAGGATGTATTGGTTATGGTTCCAACGCAACATATCATCTTAGTAAACGATTTCATGAACTTAATTAATATTAACAGAAATGGTTTTTAATATCAGTGTCAATAAACAAATAATTCAAGCTGCGTCACATATCTGATTCTTCTTTGGTTGTGTCATCAAGGAGGACTTGTAATGTGTGATATCTTGAGCAACTTCCATAATTCAGAGTAATATATTCCAAATTTAGGATTTCTTGGCAGCTAAAAATCTAAAATTTTGAATGAATTGGTTAGAAGAGATGTCATTGTCAAACATTCATTATAAAAATATTTATATGCTAGAAATAAAATGAACATGATTAGCTACGACATGTGATTAACACAAATGGTATAATAATCATTGACTGTCTTTTTGGATTGAATTAGCAGATTTTGTTCCCACAAATTATTTTTCTTCAACAGGTGTAATGGCATGTTAAAAGAATTAGGAGGTTATCTTCACCTAATCTTTAATGCTTAGCATTAAAGCTATGGGTTGATGGGGGCATGCTAACCTAAATTAAGTAATAATTAACACAAAAACATTTGTTCTCTTTGATGGTTAGGTTTTGTTAGTTGATTCCAAATGAGGGTGGGATCTTCTAGGGTAGCTTGTATGTGGGGAGTTAGTTTATGTGATCAACCTAACTGAATGGTAAAACTTGCTTTTCGTAGTGGTACTACTTTAGATATATTTTAGTTTTAATGTTTTAGCATGTTTGTGGAATTATGAAGTAATAAAAAATGATTGTATCAAACTCTAATTCCAGGAACTACTTTGTAGAGAAATTGCTTTAATCAACAATGGGACAAAATATAACTCTCTTTCACTCGTCGTAAGATTCACTGCTCTCAAACAAATAAGTTCTCTTTTTTTACTTGCTCTTTATTGAGCCCAAGGTCCTATATAAACTCATTTTGTCAATTCTGTTGAGAATAAGAGTAAGAAAGAGATATAGCAGACCTATTTAAGGCTCACTTCAAATTTATCAAAACTATCGTTAACAAAATTCTCTTTAGTTGACAACATGTCTTAAATGAGCATATCAATCAACGCCATGTTAACCTTAAATTGACATTATCCAAAATCATGATTAGAAAAAGCCAAGCTATTATTCTTGAGTGATGAATAATATCTAAATCAATCATTATTGGAGAAATAGTAGCCCTGTATAAATACTAAAAACCATGTCCTCTAATAACCTTCCCCACATCCCTCTTAAATAAATGCCTCAAAAAATCTATAACTTACAAAGGAACTAGCAAATACTTTAAGGACACTGATATTTTTTTAATATCAGTGTCATTAAACAAATAATTCAAGCTGCGTCACAAATCTGATTCTTCTTTGGTTGTGTCATCAAGGAGGACTTGTAATGTGTGATATCTTGAGCAACTTCCATAATTCAGAGTAATATATTCCAAATTTAGGATTTCTTGGCAGCTAAAAATCTAAAATTTTGAATGAATTGGTTAGAAGAGATGTCATTGTCAAACATTCATTATAAAAATATTTATATGCTAGAAATAAAATGAACATGATTAGCTACGACATGTGATTAACACAAATGGTATAATAATTATTGACTGTCTTTTTGGATTGAATTAGCAGATTTTGTTCCCACAAATTATTTTTCTTCAACAGGTGTAATGGCATGTTAAAAGAATTAGGAGGTTATCTTCACCTAATCTTTAAAGCTTAGCATTAAAGCTATGGGTTGATGGGGGCATGCTAACCAAAATTAAGTAATAATTAACACAAAAACATTTGTTCTCTTTGATGGTTAGGTTTTGTTAGTTGATTCCAAATGAGGGTGGGATCTTCTAGGGTAGCTTGTATGTGGGGAGTTAGTTTATGTGATCAACCTAACTGAATGGTAAAACTTGCTTTTCGTAGTGGTACTACGTTAGATATATTTTAGTTTTAATGTTTTAGCATGTTTGTGGAATTATGAAGTAATAAAAAATTATTGTATCAAACTCTAATTCCAGGAACTACTTTGTAGAGAAATTGCTTTAATCAACAATGGGACAAAATATAACTCTCTTTCACTCGTCGTAAGATTCACTGCTCTCAAACTAATAAGTTCTCTTTTTTTACTTGCTCTTTATTGAGCCCAAGGTCCTATATAAACTCATTTTGTCAATTCTATTGAGAATAAGAGTAAGAAAGAGATATAGCAGACCTATTTAAGGCTCACTTCAAATATATCGAAACTATCGTTAACAAAATTCTCTTTAGTTGACAACATGTCTTAAATGAGCATATCAATCAACGCCATGTTAACCTTAAATTGACATTATCCAAAATCATGATTAGAAAAAGCCAAGCTATTATTCTTGAGTGATGAAAAATATCTAAATCAATCATTATTGGAGAAATAGTAGCCCTGTATAAATACTAAAAATCATGTCCTCTAATAACCTTCCCTACATCCCTCTTAAATAAATGCCTCAAAAAATCTATAACTTACAAAGGAACTAGCAAATACTTTAAGGACACTGATATTTGTTTAATATCAGTGTCATTAAACAAATAATTCAAGCTGCGTCACAAATCTGATTCTTCTTTGGTTGTGTCAT
>JXCR01146448.1:24134-46730 GCA_002079205.1 Phalaenopsis hybrid cultivar
CTTGAGATAAATATCAAGGTTAACCATGGGTTAATGGCTGGCTTAGGACTCAAACCTAGGGTCTAAGTTGAGTCATGGCAAGGTTCATTTGATCATACCAAGCTCAATTGGTTTGGGTTTGGTCATAGTTCCAAAAAGGTNAGGGATAGCAAGTTTCACGGGTGCTGCGATGGCAGTAGCTTTAGCCTTCAGGCAGGGAAGTCTTGAAGGCAGTTCAGATTGAATTCTGCAAACGACTCTTGCATTTCTGGAGGGGCGATCTTCATCACCACGAATGGGGCTTTCCCGAGGATGACCTTGAGTCTTCAAATCTAGCTCCGAACTTGATGGTAGGATCGACGTTACGGGCGCTGCGGTCCATTTGCAGGTTGTATGAAAAGGTCAGCGTTGGGTAGGCCATTGCAACGGGCTTTAAAACAAAAAGCTTTAGGGCTAGCTATATGGCCAAAAACCTTGTACTTTTTAGTGCAAGATCTGAAACTAGAGGTTGATCCGTAGACCGGGCGGGTCTTAATTTACAGGTATTTAAAATCTTATTTAAGAAAAAATTAATTAATGTAAGAAAAATTAAAAGTGCTTACAACACAACACGACTTGGTTTAATTTGCAGAATAGCAAATCAAATTTGAAAGGGAGATGTGAAATATTTCAGGACCCAATGCAGGACCTATTTAATGGCAGAAAATGCCCAGGTGGAACTAGTCCACCGACACACCTATTGGGGGTCCAACCCCATAGAAAAATTCAAAGAGTCCTTAATGGCCTTCTGAACCACTCTGTTCAAAATGGTTGAACAGCTAGTCTAGTCCAAGTAGTTAGGTGTAATTTCTCCAAGATAGAAATGGATAAAGTATGCCAACAGAAGAAGGGTAATTTGGTTCAAGAGGGACATGAACACATTACCGTTGTGTGAAAATAATATTTCTTGATTTATGGAGAGAAAAGCATGTCCCCAGCGGAGTCACCAGAAGCTATCGACTTTATTTCGGGTGTTTGTGGGGAGTTGAGAAAAATGAAATTGAGAATATTTGGGATTTATTGAAATTTTCTAGGAATTTTTGGAAATTTTTGGATTTTGGGCACAAGAGGGGTATTTTGGTAATTTGGGGGTGTTTTAGGGGTAAAAGGCCAAGATGGGTATTTTGGTAGAGTTGTGGTACCAACCATCACCAACAAGCCATGGACCAATGGAAACTGCATTTTGGGTCCTCTACATAGTGGTCTTAGCCAAACCATAGCCCTAGGGCTGGTAGGTTTAGGGGACCATCTACATGAGTATCTCAAAAAGATCAAGGGACCTAGGCTAGAAATTTGCGTTCAGGGTTGTGAGTGATTGTGAGTGTGGATGAGTGTAGATAAGTGTAGTGAGTGTAGTGAGTGCCTTAGCTCCAGACCAACACCCAGGGTCAACCTTAGGGTCCAGCAGTCCTAAGGGTGGCTCATCTTGAGTTACCCCTATAGTGACCCCACCTACTAAGTGCTTAGAGGTTGAGACCAACATGTGGAACTTCAAGTTGAGTAGAAAAGAGTTTGGAATTTCTAGTGGTGATGGTGCCTTTCCTAGTTTTCTAAGAACAGTCAATAGGAAAGTCCTATGGCTAGACCTTAGGCTACTAAAGAGGAAAAAACTAATCCTCAACCATAAATGAGGTCAACAATTCTTACAAAAAATCAGTAACAAACTCCCAAATGGTGGTGGAATGAAGATTGAAAAGTGTATGGTATGTAAGAGAAAGAATGGTGGTGAAGAATTGCAAAAAGGAGCATATTCTTTGATCAATTTCAGCCCCAAATAGAGCCTAAAGTTGGTTCTGCAATAGGTGCATCCAAAAAGTCTTCAAAATGTGTCCAAATTCTTTGAATCTTCTAGAAACGGGGTCTGAACCGACACTGGTGCCGTTGGCGCCCATTCTGGCACCATCGGCTCCAGTGGTCTGTAATTTAATTCCCTCTTCTCTATTAAATGACACCATCCGCGCTCAGTCTGGCACCGTTCGTGCTGAACAAATTTTTAATGTCTTTATTTTTTGCTTTAAATTTCATCATTTTTGCTTTCTTTTCTCTCCAAGTCCTAGAATTTGCTGAACAAAACCATAACATACTTTTGGGAAGTCGCTGAGGTTTTCGTCACGATCCATGACATCCTCTACCTCTTCTTCCTTTAGATTCTAAAAATAAATGTTTCAAATTTGTGTCATTCCCCTTTCACACCTCGTTGTCTGATCTCTTTGAAAATTCCTATACTTTGAACTCCTTGAAGACAATATCGCCCGGATTTTTATCGAGAGTTTTCTTGAGTGACCTTTTTTATTAAAGATGTAATTAACTATAAAGGCTTGCCTTTATAGGAAACTTTCAAGATCCCAACTTAATATAAACTCTATTTAATTTTTCATATTAAATAGGAGAACTTGTCGACTTATACTAAAATGGTTTTGCAGACTAAACAGATGTCATATATTTCTTAGTTTATTTGATTGAGTCTCACTATCAAGTCATGTGTTTATCTTTTGAGATAGATACATGGCTTGAGGTGTAGTGCTCTTTCATCTAAAATTTGAAAGATATGAGATTAGTTTGATTTCATATTTTTCTAAACTAAATATATGTATATAATGTCCCTCCAAAGTGGGCGATAGGATTCTGATTTGGGTGACCGACAGCTTCCACAAGAGCCCCTAAAATTGTGTGGACAATCACTAAAATAGAAAAATGCCCAAAAATATCACAATTGGTTCCCTAGTCACTTAAGAGCAATTAAAATATTTTGCTAATTTTCTATGTGACGTTATGAATCCTTAAAGGCTTAAAAAAGAATTTTCCATAATTTTGCACTAAAATAATTACAATAAATAAAATTTCAATAAAAAAATATGAAATGTGTTTCTCTAAGTTCCATGGACATGGAGAGAATTAAGAAAAATATAGAAGTTAATTTTCAACTTAAATAATATTTTATATTTAATTAATACTCAAAATATTTAAATAATTATAATAATTAAAACATAAGTTGAAAAATCATGAAAATTGTTCTTAGTAGTCCTGTATCCTAGGTGAACCTTTCATAATTTTCCTAAGCACAGATAATTTGTTTTGGTTGATTAAATGAATTGATATTGAAAATACCTTTTTCTAAATAAAATAATTATTAAAAATTAAATAAAAATCAGAAATTTGAATTTTCTCCTTTGATGTTTTAATTGACCCATGAGTGGGGTATTATAAAAATTTTAAAGTCATTTGAGTTATTTTTAATGAGTTATTGAAGTGGAGAGCCATAGGAGTGAAGTTGTAATTTTGGATTTTAATGCCTTAATTAAATTTTAGGATTGATTAACGGTAAATGTGTAATTTCTATCATGATGAGCTCTTTTGGATGATTGAAACATAAAGGATTAAATGGTAAAAACCAATTCTTCACTCTTCCACAATAAGGTTATAATTGAAATTTTCCTTAATTATTATAATTTGGAAGGTAATTAAAGTGTAAGATCTTAAGGTGAGGGGTGATTTTTAAAAAAGATAACTCACTAATTTAAGATCCACAGTTAATGTTTGAGTGATATTATAATCATTGACAAAGATTAAATAAGATATAATTTAATATCCCTAAAAGTTCATAAATTATCCCCCCATAAGTCTTAAGGGCTTAGTAGTGAACTAGGCTTAATCTGAATTTGCTAAATGAGGTTCAAGAAAGAAAACATAACTAATTATAAACATTTTTTGAAAAAACTACTAGCCCATCTTCAAATGTGGGCATGAAATCCTTAATAGCTTGAGTTTGTCCCTTTAAGGAACTCACTCATTTAACTTTTAAATGAAACAACAACAAACTATTTTAGTACCCCTCTCATGAAATGATTAAAACATCCGGTTCATTGAGCATGAAGTAGTTAACCAATCAAACCCTAAATTTAACTTCAGATAATTATTTGAACAATATAATAAATTTAAATGTACTCAAACGTTTCGAAGGATTCTAAATGTTGTTTGAGGTCATGTTCCGAACACGTTTATGATCTTTTAGATATTTTGAAGGATGAATGAACTTATAATACTTTGTTCAAGAAAATCATCCATTAAAAATTCTGGGGAACCACCGAATTATGACCCAAAACTTATTAAGGGTAGCTTGAACCTTATTTTCTATTTACTTTCCTACAATTTTTTTAATTTTTTGCAAAATTATATATACTGCAAAGCTAATCTTTTATCGGGAGTGCAAAAAGATGACAAGTACACATTTACACTTTTGTACTATAACTTTATTTACTTTACAACACTTTCTTACCTATTTCTATTTACTTTACTCTACAAAACTTAAAACAATATCAAAACAAAACAACCCTTTTAAAATTAAAACAACATTTTCAAAAACAAAAAAATAACATAACTTCATAATACGTCCTTTTGAAATTATGGGAGTCCTTTGAATGGGGTAACTCATGGTTGCTAACGAGATCTCCCCAATTTAAATGATCTTAAAAGCTCGTTTAGGCTAAGTAAATTAAAAAACATAGTGGTTCTAAAATAAGGGAAATGTGTGATCCTAACCCGTGTCACTCTAATAAACTTTAATTCCCTCCAACACAATTGAAATATACATGGTAAAACGTTTTGTACCTCAGACATTAAGACTACCGTTGTGAAGAGGAGCTTGGAGCTAGCACTGAAGGCAACTGGGCAACTGTGCAGCAGAGCTAATGGATATATAATAGCAAATCTTTACTTAGAATTAAATCCCCACCTTATCATTAGACCTTTGCATGACCGTGTCATGCAAATTAAGCTTTAACTCGCCTTAGGCTCTGAGGTTGTCATTTGTTATGACATAAATCCTTCTATATTCCATGCTATTTATGTCACTATCTCACATAAATGTAAGCCCTAAATAATAACAATGGGCAGAATAAAAAATTAAATAATATTATCTAGTCAAAGTTGGAGCTAAATCATAGGATAGCTTGAGAAGTCACCGAGGTTCTCCTCATGATCCGTGGTAGCCCCTAGTTTTTTTTGTTTCCATTCAATTCCATAACAATGTTCCAAATTTGAGTCTTTCCCATTTGACACTCTTTGGTCTGACCTTTGAAAAGTCCTACCCTTTAAAATTCTTGAAGGCATTATTTTCTGATCTAAATAGGGAGTTTTNTGGTGCCTTTCCTAGTTTTCTAAGAACAGTCAATAGGAAAGTCCTATGGCTAGACCTTAGGCTACTAAAGAGGAAAAAACTAATCCTCAACCATAAATGAGGTCAACAATTCTTACAAAAAATCAGTAACAAACTCCCAAATGGTGGTGGAATGAAGATTGAAAAGTGTATGGTATGTAAGAGAAAGAATGGTGGTGAAGAATTGCAAAAAGGAGCATATTCTTTGATCAATTTCAGCCCCAAATAGAGCCTAAAGTTGGTTCTGCAATAGGTGCATCCAAAAAGTCTTCAAAATGTGTCCAAATTCTTTGAATCTTCTAGAAACGGGGTCTGAACCGACACTGGTGCCGTTGGCGCCCATTCTGGCACCATCGGCTCCAGTGGTCTGTAATTTAATTCCCTCTTCTCTATTAAATGACACCATCCGCGCTCAGTCTGGCACCGTTCGTGCTGAACAAATTTTTAATGTCTTTATTTTTTGCTTTAAATTTCATCATTTTTGCTTTCTTTTCTCTCCAAGTCCTAGAATTTGCTGAACAAAACCATAACATACTTTTGGGAAGTCGCTGAGGTTTTCGTCACGATCCATGACATCCTCTACCTCTTCTTCCTTTAGATTCTAAAAATAAATGTTTCAAATTTGTGTCATTCCCCTTTCACACCTCGTTGTCTGATCTCTTTGAAAATTCCTATACTTTGAACTCCTTGAAGACAATATCGCCCGGATTTTTATCGAGAGTTTTCTTGAGTGACCTTTTTTATTAAAGATGTAATTAACTATAAAGGCTTGCCTTTATAGGAAACTTTCAAGATCCCAACTTAATATAAACTCTATTTAATTTTTCATATTAAATAGGAGAACTTGTCGACTTATACTAAAATGGTTTTGCAGACTAAACAGATGTCATATATTTCTTAGTTTATTTGATTGAGTCTCACTATCAAGTCATGTGTTTATCTTTTGAGATAGATACATGGCTTGAGGTGTAGTGCTCTTTCATCTAAAATTTGAAAGATATGAGATTAGTTTGATTTCATATTTTTCTAAACTAAATATATGTATATAATGTCCCTCCAAAGTGGGCGATAGGATTCTGATTTGGGTGACCGACAGCTTCCACAAGAGCCCCTAAAATTGTGTGGACAATCACTAAAATAGAAAAATGCCCAAAAATATCACAATTGGTTCCCTAGTCACTTAAGAGCAATTAAAATATTTTGCTAATTTTCTATGTGACGTTATGAATCCTTAAAGGCTTAAAAAAGAATTTTCCATAATTTTGCACTAAAATAATTACAATAAATAAAATTTCAATAAAAAAATATGAAATGTGTTTCTCTAAGTTCCATGGACATGGAGATAATTAAGAAAAATATAGAAGTTAATTTTCAACTTAAATAATATTTTATATTTAATTAATACTCAAAATATTTAAATAATTATAATAATTAAAACATAAGTTGAAAAATCATGAAAGTTGTTCTTAGTAGTCCTGTATCCTAGGTGAACCTTTCATAATTTTCCTAAGCACAGATAATTTGTTTTGGTTGATTAAATGAATTGATATTGAAAATACCTTTTTCTAAATAAAATAATTATTAAAAATTAAATAAAAATCAGAAATTTGAATTTTCTCCTTTGATGTTTTAATTGACCCATGAGTGGGGTATTATAAAAATTTTAAAGTCATTTGAGTTATTTTTAATGAATTATTGAAGTGGAGAGCCATAGGAGTGAAGTTGTAATTTTGGATTTTAATGCCTTAATTAAATTTTAGGATTGATTAACGGTAAATGTGTAATTTCTATCATGATGAGCTCTTTTGGATGATTGAAACATAAAGGATTAAATGGTAAAAACCAATTCTTCACTCTTCCACAATAAGGTTATAATTGAAATTTTCCTTAATTATTATAATTTGGAAGGTAATTAAAGTGTAAGATCTTAAGGTGAGGGGTGATTTTTAAAAAAGATAACTCACTAATTTAAGATCCACAGTTAATGTTTGAGTGATATTATAATCATTGACAAAGATTAAATAAGATATAATTTAATATCCCTAAAAGTTCATAAATTATCCCCCCATAAGTCTTAAGGGCTTAGTAGTGAACTAGGCTTAATCTGAATTTGCTAAATGAGGTTCAAGAAAGAAAACATAACTAATTATAAACATTTTTTGAAAAAACTACTAGCCCATCTTCAAATGTGGGCATGAAATC
Organism: Phalaenopsis hybrid cultivar; assembly: GCA_002079205.1. NCBI lineage: Eukaryota > Viridiplantae > Streptophyta > Magnoliopsida > Asparagales > Orchidaceae > Phalaenopsis > Phalaenopsis hybrid cultivar. Next base: position 31,510 of record JXCR01146448.1, read on the forward strand.
CTTAATAGCTTGAGTTTGTCCCTTTAAGGAACTCACTCATTTAACTTTTAAATGAAACAACAACAAACTATTTTAGTACCCCTCTCATGAAATGATTAAAACATCCGGTTCATTGAGCATGAAGTAGTTAACCAATCAAACCCTAAATTTAACTTCAGATAATTATTTGAACAATATAATAAATTTAAATGTACTCAAACATTTCGAAGGATTCTAAATGTTGTTTGAGGTCATGTTCCGAACACGTTTATGATCTCTTAGATATTTTGAAGGATGAATGAACTTATAATACTTTGTTCAAGAAAATCATCCATTAAAAATTCTGGGGAACCACCGAATTATGACCCAAAACTTATTAAGGGTAGCTTGAACCTTATTTTCTATTTACTTTCCTACAATTTTTTTAATTTTTTGCAAAATTATATATACTGCAAAGCTAATCTTTTATCGGGAGTGCAAAAAGATGACAAGTACACATTTACATTTTTGTACTATAACTTTATTTACTTTACAACACTTTCTTACCTATTTCTATTTACTTTACTCTACAAAACTTAAAACAATATCAAAACAAAACAACCTTTTTAAAATTAAAACAACATTTTCAAAAACAAAAAAATAACATAACTTCATAATACGTCCTTTTGAAATTATGGGAGTCATTTGAATCGGGTAACTCATGGTTGCTAACGAGATCTCCCCAATTTAAATGATCTTAAAAGCTCGTTTAGGCTAAGTAAATTAAAAAACATAGTGGTTCTAAAATAAGGGAAATGTTTGATCCTAACCCGTGTCACTCTAATAAACTTTAATTCCCTCCAACACAATTGAAATATACATGGTAAAACGTTTTGTACCTCAGACATTAAGACTACCGCTGTGAAGAGGAGCTTGGAGCTAGCACTGAAGGCAACTGGGCAACTGTGTAGCAAAGCTAATGGATATATAATAGCAAATCTTTACTTAGAATTAAATTCTCACATTATCAATAGACCTTTGCATGACCGTGTCATGCAAATTAAGCTTTAGCTCGCCTTAGGCTCTGAGGTTGTCATTTGTTATAACATAAATCCTTCTATATTCCATGCTTTTTATGTCACTATCTCACATAAATGTAAGCCCTAATAAATAACAATGGGCATAATAAAAAATTAAATAATATTATCTAGTCAAAGTTGGAGCTAAACCATAGGATAGCTTGAGAAGTCACCGAGATTCTCCTCATGATCCGTGGTAGCCCCTAGTTTTTTTGTTTCCTTTCGATTCCATAACAATGTTCCAAATTTGAGTCTTTCCCATTTGACACTCTTTCGTCTGACCTTTGAAAAGTCCTACCCTTTAAAATTCTTGAAGGCATTATTTTCTGATCTAAATAGGGAGTTTTCTTAAGTGACTCTTATCATTTAAGATGTAATTAACTATGGGCGCTTGCCCTTACATGAAACCTTAAGAACCCAAACTAAAAATAAACCCTATCTAACCCTTCATATTAGATAAGGAAACTTGTTGGTCAACATACATGTATGCAGACTAAAATAAATGTCATAAATTCTATAGTTTATTTAATCAAACCTCAACAGTAAGTGATATATCTATTACTTGGGGTAGATGCATCGCTTACAATGTCGTTTTTTTATTTAAAATATTGTCTAGATGATATTAGTTTTGTCTCTTATTTTCAAAAATTAAATTATTATTATTATTATTATTATTATTATTATTATATATATATATATATACTAAATTAAACAATATTTTTAAAGCAATTGACAATTTTCCCATTTGGTGACCGACACATACCTATCCAAAGGAATAGACATATCACTTATATGTGAGGCTCGATTAAATAAACGAAAGAATTTATGATATCCATTTTAGTCTGTAAATTTTACATTGACTTACGAGTTCCCTTATCTATTTTTGTAAGATTATATCGGTTTTATAATAAACTGGGTTCTAGAGTTTCTATAAGGGCAAACCCCTATGGTTAATTACATTATAGATAACTGAAGCCACCTATGAAAAAACTTGATTTAAATCAAAAATATTGTCTTAAAAAAATTCAAAGGGTAGAACATTCAAGGCTGGATAAAGGAGTGTCAAATGGGTAAGGCTCAAATTTTGAACAAATATTATGAATCCAAAAGAAGAATAACTAGGCGATGCACGAATCATGAGTAGAACCTCAGCGACATCCCCGACTATCTAATGGTTTGGCTTCAATTTTGAGAAGAAAATTATCAAATGTTTTATCGTGCCAATTATAATTCATCAAGGCTTACAATTATGTGATATAATCATACAAATAGCTTGGAAGATAGGAGTATTTATTTTGTGATAGATGACAACCTTGGAGTCTATGGCGAGTTAGGGCTCAAATTGCACAAAAAGACTGTGCAAAGGCTTAAAGATAAAGTAAGGATTTATGTCGTACTAGGTGAGCTACCTCAAAGTCTTATGGCTTATTATTTAATTTTAATAAAACATTTCTCTGTTCTAGATCTTCTTCTTGTTGTAGAATGCTGCCCTCTATCTATTTCACCTAGCTCCAAGCTCGTCGTCAAAGTGGTAGTTTCAATATTTAAAGTTCAAAACGTTTTATCAAGTGTGTACAAGTGATAAGTTTTATTGTTTCTCAAGTATTTTGGGGGGTTAAAGTTGATTAGAGTGACACCGGTTATGATCCCACGGTTCACTCAATCTGATTTCCACAATTTCCTTTTGAATTTGCTTAGTCTAAATGAGTTATTAAACTCATTTAAACTAGGAAGATCCCTTTAGCAACCGTAGGTTACCTCATTCGAGGGACTCTTCTAAATGTATTATGAGATTGTTGTTTTGCTATTTTGTTTTGAAAATTTTGTTTAATTTTCTAAGAAATTTTGTAATTTTTAGTTGTGGAATAGTTTTGCATGTAGAGTAAATAAATGCAGGTAAGGAAAGTGTTGTAAAATAAGTGAATAAAATTGCATTACATAAAATAAATGCATACCTGGGCCGTTATTACCGCTGCATGGTTAGCATCATAAACATAGTAGATTTGCAAGAATTAAATAGATCGTAGGAAAGTAAACTGAAGCATCTAGTACAAAAAAGTCAAAAACTGAGTTGTAGGCAAACCTAAGTAAAAGAGAAAGCCCGTAGATACATATGGAAGATCATAACTAGGTGTAAGACATGGGTAAAGGTGGAGCCTTAGAGTTGGACTGTCCTGCCTGATCTTAAGTAGGAGCTACCAACCCGATAATATATAGAGGGAAATCCTAACCTCGATCCAAGTAATAAACCATGGACCTTCAAAATTTTTCATTTGAATTTAATTGACATGCATATAAGGTTTAATTATTATTTAGAAGATATTTTTATATCAAACATTTTGTAGAGTCATGCATTCCACAGGTTAATTAATTTAATCGAGCTAGGACTACAAGTCAGCTAAGAGCATGAGGGGAAATTATCTTTTCAAGAATCGTCGAAAAGTATCATCCATCCTTATCCTCTCCTTTTATTAAAGGTCCTTGAGATAGGAGATACTATTCTATAACCACACATCGTATCCCTTCTTTTAGGACACATTAGCATTATCTTTATTGCCCCTAACCACCTAGACCTCAAACTTTCACAAGCTTGATGATCCATATGTGGAAAAAATAAATATTCCCAATTGCTCTTAAGGATTTAAATACCTTGCGGAAGACTTAAATCTTTGAGTATTGGGTCAATTAATATAGGATAAGTAGTGTAGGGTATTTTTATTGATTTNCAACCTTGGAGTCTATGGCGAGTTAGGGCTCAAATTGCACAAAAGGACTGTGCAAAGGCTTAAAGATAAAGTAAGGATTTATGTCGTACTAGGTGAGCTACCTCAAAGTCTTATGGCTTATTATTTAATTTTCATAAAACATTTCTTTGTTCTAGATCTTCTTCTTGTTGTAGAATGCTGCCCTCTATCTGTTTCACCTAGCTCCAAGCTCGTCGTCAAAGTGGTAGTTTCAATGTTTAAGGTTCAAAACGTTTTATCAAGTGTGTACAAGTGATAAGTTTTATTGTTTTTCAAGTATTATGGGGGGTTAAAGTTGATTAGAGTGACACCGGTTATGATCCCACGGTTCCCTCAATCTGATTTCCACAATTTCCTTTTGAATTTACTTAGTCTAAATGAGTTATTAAACTCATTTAAACTAGGAAGATCCCTTTAGCAGTCGTAGGTTACCTCATTCGAGGGACTCTTCTAAATGTATTATGAGATTGTTGTTTTGCTATTTGGTTTTGAAAATTTTGTTTAATTTTCTAAGAAATTTTGTAATTTTTAGTTGTGGAATAGTTTTGCATGTAGAGTAAATAAATGCAGGTAAGGAAAGTGTTGTAAAATAAGTGAATAAAATTGCATTACATAAAATAAATGCATACCTGGGCCGTTATTACCGCTGCATGGTTAGCATCATAAACATAGTAGATTTGCAAGAATTAAATAGATCGTAGGAAAGTAAACTGAAGCATCTAGTACAAAAAAGTCAAAAACTGAGTTGTAACCAAACCTAAGTAAAAGAGAAAGCCCGTAGATACATATGGAAGATCATAACTGGGTGTAAGACATGGGTAAAGGTGGAGGCTTAGAGTTGGACTGTCCTGCCTGATCTTAAGTAGGAGCTACCAACCCGATAATATATAGAGGGAAATCCTAACCTCGATCCAAGTAATAAACCATGGACCTTCAAAATTTTTCGTTTGAATTTAATTGACATGCATATAAGGTTTAATTATTATTTATAAGATATTTTTAATTCAAACATTTTGTAGAGTCATGCAGTCCACAGGTTAATTAATTTAATCGAGCTAAGACTACAAGTCAGCTAAGAGCATGAGGGGAAATATCTTTTCAAGAATCGTCGAAAAGTATCATCCATCCTTATCCTCTCCTTTTATTAAAGGTCCTTGAGATAGGAGATACTATTCTATAACCACACATCGTATCCCTTCTTTTAGGACACATTAGCATTATCTTTATTGCCCCTAACCACCTAGACCTCAAACTTTCACAAGCTTGATGATCCATATGTGGAAAAAATAAATATTCCCAGTTGCTCTTAAGGATTTAAATACCTTACGGAAGACTTAAATCTTTGAGTATTGGGTCAATTAATATAGGATAAGTAGTGTAGGGTATTTTTATTGATTTAGGTGAATTATCGGGTTTCGAGGCATAACTTCGTTGGTCCATAAAAGCTTTATTAGATGATTTTACGTAATAGAGTATACTAAGTCTAGTAGTCCTTCAAAGTATCCAAAAGATCATAAAAGTGTTTGAGGCATAACCCTAAATAACTTTTAAAACCATTTGAACTGTTTTGAGTTCATTTGAACTTATTATATTGTTCAATTAATCATCCAAAGTTAGATTTAGTTTAAATGAATTAACACACCCTATGCTCGGAGAACCTTAATATTTTAATTATCCCAAGAATGGGGTACCTGACAGTCATTTGATTTTTCATTTAAGAGTGTGTTAACTCATCAAGTCATTAATAAACTTGTACCCACCACTAAAGTTGGGCTTGTAGTTTTTAAGGGTATTCATGAATTAATTATGTTTCTCTTTTATATTCCTCATTAAACAATTTTAAATTTCAAAGCCTAGCTCAATACAAAGCCCTTAAATCCAATCTTCAGGGTATTTGCAATAATCAAAATTTTAATTTAAGTGAAATCAATTTTNTTTGTAGTTTTTAAGGGTATTCATGAATTAATTATGTTCCTCTTTTATATTCCTCATTAAACAATTTTAAATTTCAAAGCCTAGCTCACTACAAAGCCCTTAAATCCAATCTTCAGGGTATTTGCAATAATCAAAATTTTAATTTAAGTGAAATCAATTTTCATTAAAAGATCATGCTTATCATCTAATCACCAATTAGGTGGCTTCAAGTAAGTGAATCATTAACTTCATAGCTAAAGCCACTACCTTAGGATCAACCAATTAAGTTGACCTCCAAATCACAACAATTTAGTGAAATTACGATTTCATTCTTATCATGAAAAGGTGACGAGTGGGTTTCTAACTCTTATCCCATTAAGTTTCAAACATTCAAAAGGGTTTATTATGATCAAAATTACCCATTTACCCCTTTGATTACTTAAAATTTTAGTGTCAAAATCTCAAAATTACCATTATGTTTCAAGATTTATGTTCATGGCAAAATTATTGGAGGTTCATCAAGGTCACAAGACCACATGGACAAAATTCCATGATTTTTTAAAACAAATTTTAATTATTATAATTATTTATTGATATTAGTGATAAATTAAATAAAAAACATATTTTAATTTCAAAATTTTTTTTCTAAAATTTGTATAAACCTCTCTAGGTCCAGAGAACTCAATGAAATAAATTTATATTTTTATAATTTTTATTTTATTTATTATAATTATTTTAACGAAAAATTAAGAAAAATATAGTTATGATAATTAAAAAAACATAACTAAATTATAAAAATTAGGAAAAAAATATTATGAAGGGTCTCAAGATATCATCAAACAATTAATTAGGAAGTTATGCACAATCATTTAAATATATTTTATATTTTTCATAGAGTCTCTGACAATAGGGAACATACAAAATAAACCTCATATTTTTTTATTAATGTTTTAATTTATATAATTAATTTAAATATAAAAAAACAACAAGTATCCTCGGAATTTTCTTGGAGCTCTATCAGGGTTTTTGACTCGATGACTTCTTCGTTTCAACTACTAGTGATTATCTGATCAATTTCCTTTCTTTTAGAATTTGAGGAGTTTTTCTATTACTGCTAGTTTTTCTTTTCCTTTTTTTGGTGTTTTTTTTTTTTATTTTTTGGTTTTCCCAGGAGTTCTTGGTTCTAATTCTTTATTGGATTCACTATTCTATTGAATTTTGGAGATAACTTTCTTAGTGATCTTCCTTTCTGATATTTACTTTTCTTTTGAAATTATGATACCAAATTTATCTGTGACTGACCCAAATTATATTAGGAAGGGATCGTTTGGCGATATAGTTAGTAGATCAAATCGAGGGTACTTCCTTGTGATACAAATTGTCCTTCTCACAACTTTATAATGAATCCATGTCTGGGAGGGCTGATTATATCTTTGTCAAGAAGGTGTCCAAAAAATTAGGCAAGCATGCTATTGTTTTCTCTGAGGCTGATAATTACAAATTTACCTTAATTGGTAAATTTCAAATAGGACATCCCAAGATGGATATTATTGAAAGAGTCTTTGATGATTTCAAATTAGCGGGAAGTTGGAAGGTAGAGCTTTTTTATGGCCGTCGTATTATGATTCATTTTACAAGGGAAGAGGATTATGCTGAGATTAGTTGTTGTTGATGGAGCACCAATGAAGANGTCAGGGTTTTTGACTCGATGACTTCTTCGTTTCAACTACTAGTGATTATTTGATCAATTTCCTTTCTTTTAGAATTTGAGGAGTTTTTCTATTACTGCTAGTTTTTCTTTTCCTATTTTTGGTGTTTTTTTTTTTATTTTTTGGTTTTCCCAGGAATTCTTGGTTCTAATTCTTTATTGGATTCACTATTCTATTGAATTTTGGAGATAACTTTCTTAGTGATCTTCCTTTCTGATATTTACTTTTCTTTTGAAATTATGATACCAAATTTATCTGTGACTGACCCAAATTATATTAGGAAGGGATCGTTTGGCGATATAGTTAGTAGATCAAATCGAGGGTACTTCCTTGTGATATAAATTGTCCTTCTCACAACTTTATAATGAATCCATGTCTGGGAGGGCTGATTGTATCTTCGTCAAGAAGGTGTCCAAGAAAGTAGGCAAGCATGCTATTGTTTTCTCTGAGGCTGATAATTACATATTTACCTTAATTGGTAAATTTCAATTAGGACATCCCAAGATGGATATTATTCAAAGAGTCTTTGATGATTTCAAATTGGCGGGAAGTTGGAAGGTAGAGCTTTTTTATGGCCGTCATATTATGATTCATTTTACAAGGGAAGAGGATTATGCTGAGATTAGTTGTTGTTGATGGAGCACCAATGAAGATATTAAAATTTTCGTTGGATTTTGACCATGCAAATGAACCTCCTATTATCCCTATCTGGTTTAAATTACTTGAATTTATTTTTGGTAGACCCATGAAATTGGATATTTCCACTTTTAATTTAACTTGGAAGAATGTTATGAAAGAAGTTCCAAGCAAAAAATGACATTGAAGAACTTAGATATTTACTCTTAATGAATTTTCCCTAAACCACAAGAGGCCTTTGATTAGTATGATAATAAGCATATTTAGTAAAAGAAAGATGACAAGGATGAATAGGAATTTGAGTAACCTGAAACTGTATCTCTCTATTAACCATTTTTTTATGTAAATCAATATNAGCCTTTGATTAGTATGATAATAAGCATATTTAGTAAAAGAAAGATGAGAAGGATGAATAGGAATTTGAGTAACCTGAAACTGTATCTCTCTATTAACCATTTTTTTATGTAAATCAATATTCCAATGATTATTGAGCCAACATTTATTGACAGTTAATAGAGCAATGTCCTCATAGTGTTCAACAATGTTGCCATGAAGATACCAATTGTCAAGCCAGAGGTCAATCTTACCTTTACCAATGTCCCAAATATAAAAATCCTTAGCTTCATCTTTTATTTTCTAAAGTTCACACCATGTTCTAGAATCACCTATATTTCTTTGAATGTGAATTGGATGAGTATGTTTACAATATTTCACTTGCATAAAATTAGCCCAAATAGTATTTTGAGCCTTAAATTTTATCCATAATTTGCAGTAGAAAATCTTGTGAACATCATTGAAAAATTTAATCCCCAAACAACCTATAGCAATTGGAAGGCAAAGCTTATCACATTTCATCCAATGAATTGGTTTATGTTTTCCTTCCTAGAGAAATCTATTAAGAAGTTTTTCCATAATTACTTGATGAAATTGGCTTATGGTATACTGCAGGTACTAACTGCAAAACTACTTACAGGCTCTAAAAGATTAAATAAAATGTAATACATTCTAGAGAACTTACTGAGAATTAAAAACACAAATACAAAAACTAAAAAAAAAACAAACTGACAAACTATACTGAAAATACTAAAAATGTGTTGGCATCAATCTTTGATGTCATGAGTGTAGGGTGTCCACCCGCATGACTCAGGATAGTTTACGATTTGTCCGTGACGTCCGAAAGTTCAGACACCTACCTGAGACCTTTTCGGCACGTGTTGAGGGGCACGTAGTCAGGGTCATTTTGCTAGGCTATGGATTTCGCTCAGGTGAAGGCCAGTCGGCATTTGACACGTCGAACGACTCCGATCGGGGTGAAAAATATTATGTGGCGCGTCACGCGCGATTTTAGCTTGAATTGCCCGATCACTTGATGAAGTGGTCCAAATGACCCCGTATGATGAAACGGACGTCACTAGCATGTCCGGAGCGTCGATTTCACTTACGTAAGACGTCCACTTCGCTACGGCTTTGCGAGCGGAGTAAAAATGTGCAAATTATCATTTTGGGCACGATAGTTGAAAAAATGGCCCAAACGACCCCGAATGACGAAACGGACTGCGCCAATGCATCCGGAACGTCGATTTTAGTTAGGGAGGACATTCATTTCAAAATAACGGCGCGCCTGAGCTAAAATGTGCGAGAGACTATTATAAATTTAATAATAATTATTATTATTATAATAATAATATTATTATATTATAATATAAACCCTCGCTTCCGCCCTCTCTCTCCCTCTATCGTTCGCGAGAAGCTCCGCCGCCACCCTCCTTTCACGACAAACCCTAGCCCGAGCTCCCTCTCGCCTCGCCGGATCTCCCTCCTCGCCGACAAAGCACGACGTCAGATCTTCCTCACTCGTCGGAGCTCCCTCCAGCCGCCGGTAGCGAGCCTCGGTCGTCCTCCTCCTCTCGGCTAGCCGCACTTACGACCTCACTATCTCACCAGCGACGTCCCGCCGACCTCCAACACCGGCGTCGAGATCCCACCGATTTGAGCTCTCCCTCGTCGGCCTCCTCTCTCGTTCCGAGCTTCCTCTCGTCGGATTTCGTGAAGAGGCTGTCGGATCTTCCTCTACCTTGGCCCTTCCTCCACCGGTGAGATCTACGACGGCAAAATTTCTGCCGTTGCCTCCTTTGTGCGCAGGACCGAGGGCTGAGCACCTCCCCTCTCCCTCGCATTTTTTTTTTTGCGTGTCGCCGTCGAGTTAGCTTCTCCACCTCGTCGTCCCTCACTCCCCGGTGGTTGAAATATTTCACCGGAGTGGTTTGCTTCTGAGGGGCAGCAATGACATCGCTGCTTGAAGAGGCGTGGACGTCTTCTATTTTGCGAGAAAAGCCTCCGCCCGGTTCATCGGTGTCGAGCGTCGCTAAGGTATACATTTTTGTTTGCATTTTTTTATGCTCAAATTATTTCTTTGGATATTTTGCATACCTCTTAGCCTCACTACCTCCCCCATCTTTTTGTTGTCTCATGCGCGCCCTACGAGACACACTGTAGCATGGATTGGACGTCGGCGAGCTTGGAGCAAGCAAAGAAATGCGTCTGCAACCGTCACGGTGGTGAGACTTTCTACCTCCTAGCCAGCATTAGGAATAGTGGAGTCTAGGCGTGTGGGGTCGATCGCCCATACGGGGTGCGTGCGCCGGCATGGGTCAGCGTAACGACGTGCTTGCGTGATGGATCATTGGATTTCCTGAAGCCAGCCTTTAGGTTAGGACTTCCTGTGCATGACCAAATACCCCTCGTAGAGTCGAGTGTCTCCCCTCTTGTTGTGAGCCTTAGCACAAGTCCCGATGGTTCGGAGTCCCTCACTCCCTTTGCTTTGGATTCCCCAGCTTTACTTGGAGAAGTTGGGAGGTCAAACTTGGCAAAGCGAGAGAAGCTTTGTAGCTGGCTCGCTTTGTAAAGTTTAGAGGAGTTCACAAAAATAAGAAAAGCTTTGTAGCTATCCTATTTTGCGACGTCGTGGAGAGTTTTTCCCTCGGAGATCCGGAGAGTAATTCCCCATATTTCCTCACCAAAGCAAGAGGCGGCGGTGCCGCACATCCAAGGGTCTAAACCTTAAGTCTCNCGAAATGTTTCACCGGAGTGGTTTGCTTCTGAGGGGCAGCAATGACACCACTGTTTGAAGAGGCGTGGACGTCTTCTATTTTGCAAGAAAAGCCTCCTCCCAGTTCATCGGTGTTGAGCCTCGCTAAGGTATACATTTTTGTTTGCATTTTTTTATGGTCAAATTATTTATTTGGATATTTTGCATACCTCTTGCCCTCACTACCTCCCCCATCTTTTTGTTGTCTCATGCGCGCCCTACGAGACACACTGGAGCATGGATTGGACGTCGGCGTGCTTGAAGCAAGCAAAGAAACGCGTCTGCAACCGTCACGGTGGTGAGACTTTCTACCTCCTAGCCAGCATTAGGAATAGTGGAGTCTAGGCGTGTGGGTTCAATCGCCCATACGGGGTGCGTGCGCCGGCATGAGTCGGCGTAACGACGTGCTTGCGTGATGGATCATTGGATTTCCTGGAGCCAGCCTTTAGGTTAGGACTTCCTGTGCATGACCAAATACCCCCCGTAGAGTCGAGTGTCTCCCCTCTTGTTGTGAACCTTAGCACCGATGGGTCGGAGTCCCTCACTCCCTTTGCTTTGGATTCCCCAGCTTTACTTGGAGAAGTTTGGAGGTCGAACTTGGCAAAGCGAGAGAAGCTTTGTAGCTGGCTTGCTTTGCAAAGTTTAGAGGAGTTCACAAAAATAGGAAAAGCTTTGTAGCTATCCTATTTCGCGACGTCGTGGAGAGTTTTTCCCTCGGAGATCCGGAGAGAAATTCCCCATATTTCCTCACCAAAGCAAGATGCGGCGGTGCCGCACATCCAAGGGTCTAAACCTTAAGTCTCCCAGGTGAGGTCCTTAGCACAAGTCCAGTTTGCTATCTGCATGTTGGTTTGCTATATATTGCATTTTTTGCTTGATGCATGTTGCATTTCACTTTGCTCTGAATGGCCACCCCGGGCCAGCGAGCATCTTACTTAGCTTCGATCGGCTACCCCGGCCCGGCGAGCATTTCACTTAGCTCCAACCAGCCGCCTCGGTCCAGTGAGCATTTCACTTTGCTCCGATAGGCCGCTCCGGCCCGGTGAGCGTATCACTTTGGTTTGACCGACCACCACGGCCCGATCGACCGATCACCTTCATTTTTGNCAGGCTACCCCGGCCCGGCGAGCATTTCACTTAGCTCCAACCAGCCGCCTCGGTCTAGCGAGCATTTCACTTTGCTCCGATAGGCCGCACCGGCCCGGTGAGCGTATCACTTTGGTTTGACCGACCACCACGGCCCGATCGACCGATCACCTTCATTTTTGTCTGCTTTTGCATTATATCACATGCTTGCCTGCTTGCATGTCGCACCATATGTGTTTGCATTTGCATTTGAGTGATTCTCTCTAGCTAGAATCACCGTTTTCTCCTGGTCACTGCCTACACGGCACACCCATCTTTCGGGCCCCTGTCGCCACGACCCGCCCGTCACTTTTGGTCACTGGTGCTACAGTACACCTTTCTTCGGGCCACTGCCTCCACGGCACGTCCATCACTTTTGGTCACTGCTGCTACGGTACACCTTTCTTCGGCTACGGTACACCTTTCTTTGGGCCATTGCCTCTACGGCATGCCCATCACTTTTGGTCACTGCCGCTACGGTACACCTTTCTTCGGGCCACTGCCTTCACGACATGCCCACCTTTTTCTGAGTCACTGCCTTACGATACACTCATCACTTCCGTCACATGACTGATTGCATTTGCATTTGCATGTTTGCATGGATAGCGAGCCAGACTCGTTAGGAGAGTGACCCCGTGTTGGTCGCAATGCCTTAACGAGCATTGTTTGTTGGGTTGATCCCGGTGAGCAATGAGAGTTAAGTCATCGGGATTGACAAGAGTATGACTGTGCTAAAGATCTAATAGACCTAACTCGTGCCTCAACTCTTCGTGACACCCTTTAGATCCTTCGGATCTTTAGGATGGGGCCGGTATGACGACCCCGTCAAAGTCATACTATACCCAGACCCTACCCCACACTTAGATACTAGGTTGACGCACTTTTCATTAGATGGTGTGCTAGGCTAGAATTTAGGGTGTTAGGTAGTCTTTTTGATGCCTGACTATTGTTCTTTGATGGATTGGTTGTCCTAGTCAGGTATCTTTCTTTTGCATTGTGCTTGTGATGTGATTGTATGCTGCATATGTGTGGTAGTATGTTAGGGCGTGCTTCTGCAGGGAGCCATGCCTATTTATTTGCACACACACACGTACCGCTATAGGGGGAGCAGATAATGATTTCTGACCTTTTGCTTGCAGGTGCTATTAGCTCCCCCATTTTTAAGGCATGGCTAATGATACGTTATTTGCATGTGAGCTTTCCCGCTGACACTTGTTTTCATGCAGGATTGAGTCTTTTATTTTTCTGTGTACTTTTAGAGTCTAGGAGAGTCTTGTAGCAGAAATAAGATACGGGCACGAGTTCCGAGGCATTTGGCGCGGGAACCACGTGGAGGGAACCAGGAGCAGATGTTCGTGCCCCGTATCTTAATTTTGCATTTTATATTGATGTATAGAGTTAGGACCGGGCATGTATATGCGGAGTCCGGCCGCCTTTTTCCTTTCTGGGATATGTTGCCGACCCAGCGGCACCTGCCTNTAGTCACTGCCTCCACGACACACCCATCTTTCGGGCCCCTGTCGCCACGACCCGCCCGTCACTTTTGGTCACTGGTGCTACAGTACACCTTTCTTCGGGCCACTGCCTCCACGGCACACCCATCACTTTTGGTCACTGCTGCTACGGTACAGCTTTCTTCGGCTACGGTACACCTTTCTTCGGGCCATTTCCTCCACGGCACGCCCATCACTTTTGGTCACTACCGCTACGGTACACCTTTCTTCGGGTCACTGCCTCCACGGCACTCCCATCCCTTTTGGTCATTGTCACCACGACACACTCATTTGTTCGTGCCACTACCTTCACGGCATGCCCACCTTTTCCTAAGTCACTGTCTTACGGTACACTCATCACTTCTGTCACATGACTGATTGCATTTGCATTTGCATGTTTGCATGGATAGCGAGCCAGACTCGTTAGGAGAGTGACCCCGTGTTGGTCGCGAGGCCTTAACGAGCATTGTTTGTTGGGTTGATCCCGGTGAGCAATGCGAGTTAAGTCATCGGGATTAACACGAGTATGACTGTGCTAAAGATCTAATAGACCTAACTCGTGCCTCAACTCTTCGTGACACCCTTTAGATCCTTCGGATCTTTAGGATGGGGCCGGTATGACGACCCTGTCAAAGTCATACTATACTCGGACCTACCCCACACTTAGATACTAGGTTGACACACTTTTCGTTAGATGGTGTGCTAGGCTAGAATTTAGGGTGTTAGGTAGTCTTTTTGATGCATGACTATTGTTCTTTGATGGATTGGTTGTCCTAGTCAGGTATCTTTCTTTTGCATTGTGCTTGTGATGTGATTGCATGCTGCATGTGTGGTAGTATGTTAGGGCGTTCTTCTGCAGGGAGCCATGCCTATTTATTTGCACACACACAAGTACCGCTATAGGGGGAGCAGATAATGATTTCTGACCTTTTGCTTGCAGGTGCTATTAGCTCCCCCATTTTTAAGGCATGGCTAATGATACGTTATTTGCATGTGAGCTTTCCCGCTGACACTTGTTTTCATGTAGGATTGAGTCTTTTATTTTTCTGTGTACTTTTAGAGTCTAGGAGAGTCTTGTAGCAGAAATAAGTTACGGGCACGAGTTCCGAGGCATTTGGTGCGGGAACCACGTGGAGGGAACCAGGAACAGATGCTCGTGCCACGTATCTTAATTTTGCATTTTATATTGACGCATAGAATTAGGATCGGGCATGCATATGCAGAGTCCGACCGCCTTTTTCCTTTCTGGGATATGTTGCCGACCCAGCGGCACCGGCCTGTTTTATTGTTTTAATTTGGCTTGTTTTGCTTTTTGCATCATATTGCATGTCTGCACTTGCATGTGTTTTCCTTGTTTCTTTCTGTGATATGGGATTTCACGATATAATCTAGGCTCATCAAGGACCCTAAAATTATAATTTTCTATAAAATCCTAAATAAAATATTCAAGATAATTAAAATTTAGGATTAAAACA